>JAVTVY010017668.1:0-60496 GCA_036873755.1 Hanleya hanleyi
GTACACCGGCAAACAGAAGTCCTGAGGCGGGGGACTGCTGCCTTAAGGTCGATCTCACACTGGCCGGGGTATACGTAGGCAGGGCCGAAAACAGTGGAAGACGTCTTAAGTGTACAAACATAGCGGACATGAGGACTGAGGATGCCATCAAGTCCGCGTCTGCACGCGCAGCTGCCGTCAGGAAGTCCTTCATCAAGTTGACGTCATCCACCGGAACAGATACATAACCGGAAGGTGACGTTTGGGGTATGCGATTAAGGATCGTGCGAATGGCGTAAAGAAACCAATCGAGATGGGAAGTAATCGCTACCTCCTGTCTAGAAGTGTCCTCCAGTAGACACATCTGACGAACAGAAAGAGGAATGTCTTTCTTCGGCGGAGAGACTCCAAGAAACTGATCGAGTTCTGGTTCCTGGACTGCTGCTCGATCATGCCAAGGTGAGCCGTGTACTGAATACGACCGGAACATCGGTCGCTCCAACGGGAAGACACCAGTAGATTTCTTAAGAAGAGATCTAGACTTCTGTTGTCGTTGCCTCTCATCTTGGGTCTTAGGAAGTGAGAAGGCGTCCCGCATGCGTTCAGCACATTCAAAAACAGCTCTAGAAGGCGGAAGTGACGTGCGATGTGACGGCTCTTGTCGGAGATCAGACATCGCAGTGACCCTTCTGGATTCTACAATTGACGGAGGAGTCATATCCGGAAACAACTCATAAATTACAACACATATAAGGGAAGTGGGAAGAGGTGCCGACATACTGACTGCGTCACATGACTTCACAGAATAGTCCTTTGGTTAACCTATTCTAAAGCACATACCAAGAATCTAACGATTCGTGATATGTGTTGTATCTCAGGCAGGCGAGCCAGTGTATCAGAGTAACTGGACGCAGCGAGGTCCGGATCAGCATCGAACAAGGAAGTCCGTTATTCCGCTTCCGTCTCAGCGTTATTCACTGTCCCGGGATTCACAGGGGTAAACCTGGGCACAAACGAGGGAGGTGTAGATCTACTACCCTGTGAGAGATCAAGTGGTAGCTGAGGATGGGAACCGGAAGTAGGCCTCCTTGATGATACGGGGCGAGGTTGATAACCAGCCCACTCGGGCACCGGAAGTGGTGTAGGAGATGGTGGAGGAGGCATCAACATGTCACGCTGTAGGGCTGCGAAGTCAGCAGACAATCTATTAAACCTATCGAAGAAGCTGGCAGGAATAGATGTTGCTGGAGGACACTGCCTATCAGAAGGAGGAAGTAAGGCAGAACCGGAAGCAGCCGCATATTGGGACATCGCCGGCCTAGCTGGGTATCTAGGCAGATGTGGGTGAGCAACCCTCACTTGTCGTCTCGGTATAGGTGCATGATATGGCATAGCATATCTGACAGGCCTAGGAGAGGGAGAACGGAAGTGAGCACCCGATGTACCGGAAGTCGGTTGTGTAGGAATACGTGCAGTAGGAAACACACGACGTGGTACATCAACAGGTCGGACTACAGAAGCCACAGAAGGGTATGAAGTAGGCCTATACACTACACTGCGTACAGGAAGCGGAGAGTACGGCGGTGCAGCATAGGGAGCCGATCTGCTATACATCGATGACGTAACCGGAAGTCTGTTCATCGATGACGTCCCTCTCGTGTCATACATCGATGAATGACCCGGAACCCCATAACCAGATGGATAGGCAGGAACATCATACGCAGAGGCAGTCCTATAGTAGGATGAAGTAGCCGACATCGGAGCATGCGCAGAAACAGCAGCGGAAGTTCCGATGTGATACGATGATACCGGAAGGTAAGACGATACCGGAAGCCAGGTATGAAGTCAATGGCTGCATATAAGCATCCGAGATACTCGGAGCTACCGTTGGCCGGAAGTCATAATTGGACACAGGCATACGTTGACGCTGGTCCGGTTGAGCAAGCTGCGGGGGAGCTGACAAAGGCTGCTGTAAAGGTGCCCTGGACAGCCTGGGAACATTCAGTAGGGAATGACCCGATGCAGGAAAACCGGAAACGGGTGTAATAATCACCGTAGACTGCACTGGGCGAGGTGATATTACGGTCGCTGGAACAGCTGACATCTCCGTAGGTGGTATAGACGTAGATGAGCTGCGCTGAGATGAAGACAGATTCTCCGGAAGTGACGAGTCCTTGACCACGGAAGTCACAGTCTCCGGATTGACAATCCGAAACAGGGGACCCTCAGTCGGAAGTGACGTCACAGATGTCGGATCAAAGTTGGCCGTCAAGGTCAAGGACGTCCCGTGCAGTAACTTACCTACGGGACGTCCGCCATCTTTGTTCGCCATCTTGGTCCCTGAAACAGAATTTGCACATGGAGGAGGAGAAATACCGACTACATTCGGCAATTTACTAGATGGAGTTACACTCATATCCTGCGTAACGGACATATCAAGAGAGGCAGACTCGTCCGGCTCGTTCACAGGGGAGCGAGACGGAGAGTCGACCAAGCTCTCGGCACAATCGAAGCCGGGCGGGGGCAAAACTTCACTGGCATATGAACCGACAAGATATCGTTGAAATACATCGTCGGTCCACAGCTGGCATTCTGCACATTTGGCAAACTGATCGCACCAGACCCCTCTACGCGGCGGACAAGCTGAATGCGGATCCGTCGTGGGTTTGGATCGTCCACATACAACACAAAAAACGGACGCCATCTTTATTTATGATTCGACAATACTCCCTGATGATATTTGAAGTCCAGGTAGGTCTCGAATCCAGGAATTTGGTAATATTCCTTCTTCTCTCTCAAGGTAATATCCCAGGAAATCTCCGTAGGTAATCCAAGGTTACGAGTGAGGAATATCGTGGTATTACAGATGTAGATCTTGAAACTTTTACGGGAGCACAATGGAACTACGTCTGACCGCTACGATTGTAGAGGAAAGAAAGAAGTGACGTGGTCAGACAGAGAGGATTCTGGGTACTCGAGCATGGGCATTGGGGCATTACAGGGACTATTTCTTTTGGTTCTGTGGTAAGGTTTTACAATGGGGCAATCGCGTAGGAACACGATAGCAATAAGGTATGTGAAGGTAAGTTTTACAGCGCAGGAAATATTGTATTTCTTCAAAATGTTGAAATTTACTGTCTTTTCTGGTTGAGCTTAGCCCAAAGATACAATGATGAAAGTTTCAGCTTCCTACTCTCCAGTATAAGAAGATTATTAACTCTTTCCCCCATAGACTTGTGGGGAATTTTCTCTCTCTGACCCATAACAGATTTGTAATGGCGCAGGTCTTTAACCCATGGACTGATTTCAATTTTCACACGTTTCCAGCGATGTAAAATATCCCGTTTTATGTCCCATGTCATGTGGAAAAATATTTACCAATGGTCTCCCACAGGCCCATTCTACGTCATTTGTTCACGTTTTATATCAATATCAGCAACGTTTAATCTAAAAATAAGTAATCTTGCGAAAAAATGTTTTGTGTTTGCTTTCCATCTGTTGGAAATCACGAAAAAGCGAAGAAATTGTCGCATTTTAGCTGCGTTTTGCAGCGTTCTGTTGTTGTTGTTCTGCAGCAATTCCTGTATTATCGTATACCATTGTAAAGCTTATTTTCCGTACATTCGGGATTTCGCAGTTACATCATGAGATGGCAGGTATAGAACGAGCTATAACTGAAAAATCCCATGTACTTCCCTAAAGGAGAACGAAGGCTGGTAACAAGGTGAAGTAAAACAGCATCACTCATTGGCCCATGGTTGAGTGACCTTGAGTGACCTTTTCAGAGGCCCGGCGTGATTGGACAGTCGGGTTTTTGCGCGTGGTCGCCATGGCCACGGGTCCACGAAACCGCCACGAAACACAGCGGGGCCAAAGAATGGCGGATAAATTTTAAAACGGGAGATCAACAGGTCCCGGGAAATGTTTATAATAAACTCAGATGGGCAGATTTGACGAGTTAGTCATCAAGGTTAGATACTTTGGTAGTTTATGCTCGCGTTACGTGAAATATTCAGGAATTTGGAAGCAGATTTTACTATTTTTCGAACGTTTGTCTTGGAGCACACGAAACAAATTTGTTGTCAAATTGCGCGTTTTCCATCGATTATTTCTGTTTCTCTCCTGATTTCATTTTACCCTTACCATAAAACATACCAGCAGTACATATAGTCAGATTTATTGAAATTTTGGCTTTCTGAAAATGTATAGTTTTAATTAGGTTTTAGTCAAAGTAAACGCGAAAAATTGCAAGAATAACCCACCACATGGGAACTCAAGTCACTCGTCAAAACCCGTCTTCATGGGTTAGGCGAACACTCGTCAAAACACGCTTACATTGGGATCTACACAAGTCGTCAAAACCCGCTTATATGGGGGAAAGAGTTAAAGAGCCTTCCACAACCCCCCAACTCTGGCTGAAAGAATAAAAAAATTTAAGTTATCCATATGACAATTATAAAAAATAATTTAGGTAACAACATCTACTTTGGGGAATATTGGACGGTCTGGTTGCAACATGTTATTCAGTTATACATGTATCTCCTATACATAATAGCTTCAGTACTCAGTAGCAATGTTCATGTGTATCCAATTAAAACATTGGGGGCAAAATGGTGGTAAACGTTATATCACAATTTATATACAGCTTGAACATTCACCTTGGCTTATCCTGTGTTCCTCGCACAGTAAGTAACTTCCATGCACTGTGATTTTAATGCATTTAAATCTATTACATAGACTTCAGACAACACAGCACTGAAAATATACATTGTCTTCAGATCTTAAATTCCACAGAGCACTGCAGTGTTGATATCATGTCCAAGGTTCAGTGCGTTATAACCCCTTACGCAGCCACAAAACGCCAATCATAGTGAGAATTTCTGTCAATGCTGGAAACGCATTACAAAATCCAAAGACATACCAGTACCAGTCACATGGCCAGGCATCAAATAGGAAGTAGGACAAGGCCACTGCCGCGCCACAGTGAGCACACGTCGCTGGGGATAAGGGTAAAGGAAAGTTTGGGAATGTGATATATATCCCATTGATTTAATGGACAATATTAAAGTTGAGAAAGATACTTAACTGATGTCCAGTATCTGAACAGGAAAGTGTGATGTCCAATGATAAAATTGTTTCACATAATATTGCCAGTATATTGACAACACATCAAGGGAGATCACTTTTCTTAATTCTAACTTATCTCCCCTGGAATTTATATAACTTTACAATAGAGGCAAAAGAACTATGTATTCAATGTGCAAATACGGTGGTTAACTCAGCGAGTTAAGGGTGATCTGATCAATATATACAGTAAAACCCCCTCAATAGGTACATGTATGAATCAGTATTCTACTCATCTGTGGATGAGCTCAAGGAGGGGCTGCTCACCATCTATTGAGGAGAGTAGAAAAACTTCAAGAACTCATTCCTTATAAATTGCCAATAAATATAGCTTATGACAATAGGATTGATGCTCTCACCAAAGGGTGGTACAACTAGAATAGGAGTTAATCACACAAGGATGGAGAGAGGGTTTGAGGTCCATCTATGGACATGGTGGATGGCAAGATCCCATCCCAAGTATGGAAGCATACGGAAATGGGGTAAGAAACTGAAATGGAGTGCTATCATACCTCCAAGATCCGCGAAACATCCAGGGATGACATGGATGCCGAGATTTGAGGATTGATATGTGGCAAGTGTCTGTACTGCAGATTATGATACATTCTCAATAATAATAAGAATGACATTCAATTATTCATATTTGATTGCTTCTAAATTTCTAGCTAATTGATCAAATAACTTAGATAATTATGTTCAAAAACAGTTGTTCACAATCTACCATTCACATTCATTGCATTCTCCATTTCAGAAATTTGAGCACCTCAAAATCTCATTGTACTTCAAGTGATTGGCTTATTTGAAATCTCCAAATTGAAATTTACAAAATTTCACTAACATACTACAAAAAGATGGAGAGACAGACAGAACTCGCTATCACATTTTATGACCTAATCTCATGATGGAAATGAAAACGGGTGATAGATGAAAGAATAATGCTATCAGCTAGCAATGACAAAGTCCAAATATTGTTTATAAAGTACAACCAGAAAATTGAAAGGATACAAAGTAAACTCTGGAATGGCATAAACATGGTGATACCTCCGAAAAACCCTATAAGCTCCAGGGCAAATAACCCCAGTGACACAGACAGGCCAACAATCAATCTGTAATGAGAGAGGAAGAGAGATTAACAAAGGGCACAAAGGTTTGCACTGAGCAATGCATGTACAAACACCTGTAGCTTATAATGATACAATATAAATCAACCTCAATGCTATGGCTTTGCTGGAAAACTATTCATTTGTGATACTATATGACAAACACATGTAATTGGTCTACAATCTTGTATTTTGTATGTATTTTATGAATATATCACACCTATTTGAACTTCAAACAAAAGTTACTGAGTGTGGTATGTTGAACAGTGTACCAAATGTGTTAATACAGGGTAAAGGGCCTGGACTGGTAATCATGGTCTTTGGAGTTTCAAACCGAGAAAACTCAGAAAAAAATAACGTAAAGACAAAATTTTAATAAAATCACTCCATAATGTCCCTGACTGCTTATGGATAACTACTGAATGGGTAACTTACTGTGTATCTTTTAAACTGTACTCATCCGCTGTATATCTTTCTGGCAGACACATCTTCACATTTTCTTCCTGTAAATCAATTAAAGTTAGCTTTTCATTGATATTCACTCAAAAACTTATGTAAACATCATTGCATGATACACATGCAATGCATATTTCTCCTGTTAAGAGATATCACTGAGTAGAAGATTAAAGTAAACTAGTATTAGGAAGTGCATTTCCCCACCCCAGAAGATTACGGTTATTTTCGAACAATTTTAATTATTTTAGAACAAAAAGTTGATTAAATGATACAGAAAGAAGACATTTAATTTCACCTATATTTAGGTGACCGAATCCATTACAGACTAATCCTAATATGAGATCAAATCAGCGAGGAGGTGAATGTTTCTAGAATGATTTTAAGAGGATTTAATTTATACCTGAAAATCTGATTAATCTCAAAATTTTCCTCCCCTTGTCAGTCTTTCGTGATTTTCTCTCAATGGCTTGGAGTATGGTCAAGAAAATTCAACCACTTGTCAATCTAGACAAGAGGAAGATATACTGAAAGAGGAAATATATAAAAAAAAAATCATGACCATACTGCAAGCCATTGGGAAGAACTCATGCCAAAGACTGACAAGGGGAGGGAAAAGTTGATTAATCAGATTGGCGGGTATAAATCCCCTTAATTAGTGAGTGTAAAGCTTCAGCTGGCAATCCCCCCTCATCGGCCTTATTAATTGGTACACAGAAGATGACTGATAAATGTCCTCACTGGCTTTTCCCTTGTAATTCCAAAGAAAAGAAGACATTCATTACAGATGCATATCTTACCCTTGACCAGAAAATCACAATGACGATGACGAGATGTGCCACGATGGTGAGAAATCGGGCTGGTACCAGGCCTGTTATACCTTGCGGCATAGTTCTAACAATACACAACTCAAAATCACAACAAACTTCAAATTCAATGTAGATTTGCACAAAAACCTGCAACCCTGGAAGGCACGGCAAAATTATTATGTCATACTGAAAATAAAAGCGAACTGTTTAGCACAAAATCGCGGTAATTGCCTTGTGCCTTGACTAATTCTGCAGCTGATTCCAGCGAAATGATATATATTGTTGTTGTTGTTGTTGTTGTTGCAGCTGTCTTGCCCCGACAAGTCTTGAGTTCGGAATTTTAGCTTCCCTAACTACCGTTCATTATACCGTGAATGGTTCAAAACTGAGGAACATTCGCAAACAAGAACAGTTTTAATATGCCCATACGTTTCGTCTACATGAATTCAACACTTTGATTTGATAGATAATCGTATAATAAAGCAGATAAATTGACAAAAGTCTCCCGCATGTTTTCGATTCAAGCCGCCATTTCCCAATGCAATGATCAGCACGGTAAAGCCCTCTCTGCCACTAAAATGTGTAACATGTAAAAAGGCCGCAACCGAATATTCAAGAATTACCTGTTAATTTTTCAAACATACTGCTCACTAAATATTAATATAAATACTATCCTTTATAAACTGTCTTTCCGTTGTCTCAGTTACTTGATGTTATTCTATCATTCAACAAAAAGTTGCAAAAATATAGTTCCACGAATTTCTCTTTAGTGGCAGAGTTTATTTAGTCCACCGGAGATCGCCGAACATTTCCGGGGTCACCACCTTTTTCCGCTTCCGCCGCGCAAGTGCTCTGAGGAAGGCCACGTATTTTCGGTATCGTGTTTTTTGACAACACAAAACGATCGTGAATCCTCAGATATATGATATATAAACTTCAAAGAACGCAGTGATAATCACATAATTTTCAGACAAACGAGGATAAATCATGGTAAGTGAAGTGGTACCATCGGAAAGCTGCTCTGTTATCAAGTGTGTTCGTGTTCTTCGGAAACGTGGCTTCCCACAACAACAACAACAACAACACGGCCAGTTACGCTGAGACTGGAAGTACTGTGCCTTTATAAAAAAGGAAACAAATTCGAAATTCTAGTATCTCAAGCATAAGAGAACAAACAGCATTGTGGGAATATAGCACCATGTGATTTTGTTTTGATGCACCAGTGAAAAATACCCATCGAGTTAGCCACATATAATGCAACTCAGTGTATGTAGCTAGGCATGGAACCCACTTTTTTAAAATTAGGAATTATTACGAAAATAACGTAGTAAACTGAACTTACCATGTCCATAAATAAATAGGGTGAATAGCATTTAATGTAGTCATCCACAACTTCTCAAAAACGAAACTCGAATGTGCAATATTTACATGTGTGTTCTGTCAGTCAGTTCTATTTACGGTGCAATCTGAATGGGAAAAAATGTGTTAAAATTATTTCTGAAGCGAACTGCAATGAAATAAGACGACAGAACGATTGAGTATACCTTTAGCTTCCTTGTGAGATCAAACAGTGAGACTGGTAACACTTATAAAGTCTGTAACCATGCAGTTGTACTTATGACAATGAACAATGAGATTTGAAAAGTGGGATACAAATGGCGTCTGTCAAGGGAAGATCACCCGTGAATTTTTTCCAGTAAAATAGAGGCACCAGAGAGGGGGTTATCGACGTACAATCAAATTTACTTTCATGAAGAACCAAAAATGGTTCCACTTGTATACTAAATATCAAATTTGTTTCTTCTTGTACACCAAATATCGCGAAGAACCAAGATATCGTACAGTGCAAACATGTCCGAATTAATTAATACCAACTTATCATGGCGACATTTGATTGCGACAGTGTAGACCCTCGGTGAGAGACATTGTTTGGTACTCGAAAAGAAGGCCAATTGTGCGATATCGGCTTATCTACCACAGTCAGATAAAGTTGACGATTATTACCTGGAGCAGAGAGGTTTGACACGAGATTGTGGACGTCTGTCTCTGTCCATTTGGGCTGTATGCCTATATCGTCGTCTGCCATTTTCATGAAATGCATGCTTCCCAATCAACGGATTTGGACTCAGTATATTGACGAGCCGTATTTTTGGTAAAAAAATATTTGTTGAAGCTTTGGTGAGTTGAATGCGGAAATAAAATTCCACAAACATCCTGAAACTTACTGATTTTGTCTTTCGTGAAAACCAAGCTCTATAGTTGTATTACAGTGACAAGTCCGCACACCACTATGGAAGGTACGAGTTTACTAAGAGTGAGTTACCAGTCAGTCATTTATCTCATAATGGGATGTTTTAGAATTCCAATTATTATTTCTGGTTATTATTTTTACCACTATAGAGTCCCTTCTTTTGGTTCACCGATTTTTCACAGATTTAAAAAAAACAAAATTACTAACACAGCTAGGACAACTCAGTTAAGATTCACATATTAAAATCGCTAAAAAATTAAAGAAACAGAGTAATCTCCCCTTAGTGGTGGCCTGTCCATTATTTCTGTGACGGGACCAAGAAGGATGGCAGGTATGTATGCAGGTAGTAAGTTGACACTTTTACAATCATATGGCTTCTGATATTTCGCATACGCAATATTGAATGTACAAACTTATCCTTTGTTATGTTATTAGGGATGAATGCATTTTATTTAGGACTGATTTCCACGGATTTATTTTCAATGTATTCGGGTATTCGGACTGAGGCATGGCGATTCTCGTGACGTCACTCCCATGCCTAATGTAGCCACGACTGAGTTGCACATCCTTACTAGGGCAGACATCAGTATCGTCCTTTTCTTCGTGGCCAAACATGACAAAATGTACAATTGACTATGGCATTTAATGGGTTAAACATGTCAAATGCCACTATCTGGTCATTCCTGCAGCGCAAGTAGACGTAAATAGCACCAACTCATATCACTATCTTCCTATCACGTTCAAATGTTGAAAATGGCAGAAGTGCACGAAACGCTCCAAGGCGCATGCACCACTAATAACACTAACACTTTACGATATGTCGTAAACAAGAAAGCGTCATCAGCTGCTGGGGTAACTGAGATGAAGGTTGACCACGTGCGTTAGGCCCCGCCCACTAGCTGATGACGCCTTCTTCTTTACGACATATTGTAAAGTGTTAGTGTTATTAGCGGTGCATGCGCATTGGAGCGTTTCGTGCACTTCTGCCATTTTCAACATTTGAACGTGATAGGAAGATAGTGATATGAGTTGGTGCTATTTACGTGTACTTGCGCTGCAGGAATGAGCCAGATACTTTGTGTCGGGGGAGAGAAGTATATTTGACATGTTTACAACCCGTTAAATGCCATAGTCAGTTGTACATTTTGTCATGTTTGGCCACGAAGAAAAGGACGATGCTGATGTCTGCCCTAGTAAGGATGTGCAACTCAGTCGTGGCTACATACACTGAGTTGCATATATGTGGCTACCATCGAGTTAAAGAGTGCAGGGATTTACAGATAAACAACAAATTTGAAATCATTTTTTAACTTTGTAAATTTTTTGTACACAAGATATGGTGATGGTGATATTGGATATTGGTTTGGAAAATTGATATGACCAATAATTATTATTTCTGAACATGATCCCTTAAAATTATTTCAAGAGCTCATTTACTGCAAAACAGAAATTATGAAGTTCAGTTATGTCAAAAGTGTATTCTTGTGTTCCAAAAAAGATTTCAAATATCTTCTTTTTCAAATCAATATTTACTTCCCATAATACTACACCCAGAAAACCATAATAATAATATTAGAATTTTCAGCTTGATATGATTTGTTTCCTTTTTTTTTTTTTTTCTTTGACAGGCATTTGGTAGTCGGCGTATATAACACAAGGCTATTCTATGAATAACAATTTCTTTATTGCTGTGGAGCAGACGTTTCATTGGAGATACTTCCAACTTTTTCAAAGCTAATGATATGATTTGGTTATTTGAAGAATCAAGATACTCAAAATTTCTTTTGGAAAAAGCAATTAAGCAGTTGTTTGATTGCGGTAATGTAACCATGTATCGGTAGGGTGATTTTTTTTTTTTTTTTGATTTTTTTTCTTTTCTGTGGAAATCTTTGTGATCACATATCTGGTAAAATAAACAGGTTTCTAAAATAGTATGATTTACATTGATCTCTTCTCTCCTCCACAGCCACTGAGGTTGGACATCAAGCGTAAGCTGTCCGCACGCTCTGATCGTGTCAAGTCTGTGGATCTTCATCCCACGGAGCCATGGATGTTAGCTAGTTTATACAATGGAAATGTACATGTGTGGAACCATGAGTCCCAGGTATAGTATGGTGATTCTAGATTAGATGAATGTTAGCTAGCTTGTACAAATGAAATGTACATGTGTGACCATGAGTCATGGGTATGGTGTGGTGATTTTGGATTACATGTAGTTGTGTTTACCAGTGTCAGATCCTAGCATCCAGGATTATAACCCGTGAGGCATATGTAAGTTTTCCGGGGTTTTTTTGTTTTTGAAAATTGGTACAAATTCCATTTTTAGATTCGCTTTAGCCAGGGACCTGTCCACCGATCTTTTGGATGGGCAGTCTTGACTTGGGAGCAAATCTGGACGGGTAAAATGTTAGAAGGCCTTTGGATGAACAGGTTGTGAATGTGGGCGGGGCCGGGGTTTGCGATAGCGTGAATGCTGTTTGTTGTTTGAACAACTAACACGGGTTTTCATCCCGTTAAACCTCATTTTATTTACATGAAAATCGATTAATGCTTACAATTTCCTCTGATAAAACCTTCTGGTAATGTGCTCATGGTGAATTTGCAACTTCACGCCACAACTGAAGTGTGACTCTGCAAGCGACACCTGCTGTCAAAATTACCTCTTAATATACTTGGATTATTTGGATGGGAACGAGTCAAGAGAGCTAACGCTGTGAATTATCTTCCTTAATTTGCAACTTCCCTGAAATTTCATGCAGAACTTCAAAAATCAACAGTTGTGAACATCAAATGAATGGTTTTATGAAGACCTGGCTGTAGGAAATTTCATTTTAGAAAAAAAAAAAAAAAAAGTAAGTCAATGCAATACAACACAAGAGTTACTGCCCCTGTTTCCTGAGTTGTTCTCAGTGGTCGTACATGCTTTAAAATTTGCAAACACTATTCAATACATAAAATTAGGCAAAACACAGCTAAATGGTTGGTAATATTTTATGGTTTTATTTCTCTGAGAGTGGCTAGAATGCATTTTTGGGCATCTAGTATCCCAGAGCTTCCTGGACCTAGGCGGCCCCTGCACCCCGACCTAAAGTGCAATACTGATAGTATTTTCAGGTTTTTTTCACAAAAACACACTTGTACAACACTGTGTAGTGGCCCTTGGGATTCCAGTCGGGGAAAAGTATAGGACAGGAAGATATCAAGCCAGGGTACTCGCAAGCTAAAGTCGATTGTCATCAATCTGTTAAGATTGTAGAACTACTCGACGTTGCTCAACATTGTCATTGATGAAATATTGCTGACTGCAACATTTATTCAACTGTCTCAGTCAATCCTGCATGTCCTGATTCTAGCTCTTAGGCCTCGCCATGAAACTTTACATCATCCGATTGGTTTGGCTTGTACTTTTCTTTCTCGAAAACTGAACAGGCTGAGCAATATAACATCTATTAATGGAAGGCTTGCACAATATGACCAGAGAATTAAATGGAAGTGCTACTTCTGTCATTTGGTTGGGTGGATCAGAATCAGTGCCTCGTTTTTAGTGAGAGTGATAGCTCACCTGCACGCAAACACTCGCGTAAACTCATGTCAGTAGAGTGATTTTCAGCTCACATAAATGGTCACATTTTATATTGTATTATATTGCAACCCCTTTCGACGTGAGCTATTTTTCAACTCGCACACTAATTCTAAACACGAAGCCCTGCAGAATGAACAAACAGGAAGTGGCAATAATTGAAGAGTGTGATTGTATAGTTGGTGTTGTGTAAGTCCCCCGTTGTAATATAAACCCTGATGATTGCACAACTCCATGGATGTTGTTAGTCCAGAATATCAACATTTGTTTCTCCACATTCTTTGGACTCCTATAGCATTAGACTGGTTTCTCTGTTGAACAGTTTTGGATTTTGAACATAATCATTTCTTTTACTGTTTCAGCAACTTATCAAATCATTTGAAGTATGTGATCTTCCTGTCCGAGCATCCAAATTTGTGGCCCGTAAAAACTGGGTTATTACAGGATCGGTAAGTGAAATCGATATCTATGTGTAACAGTCACAGACTCAGTACATGTATTGTTGCCCTGCCTCAGTAAACAGGGAATATCAAACAATGTTGATGACCTTATCCATTGGGAGGCTTAGGTCACACTTGAGTTGCACACACATTGTACTGTCCCGATCAGGCTGTTGACAGATCAGGAAATTGAGCGTGAAAACAGGTATATACATGTATAGAGTTTGGATTCAATACAGGCTTGATTAAATTCTTGAACGTCGATGATGACCAAATAAGAATTATCCATATTATAAGCTTCAATTCGATTTAACCTGAATTCTGGTTACATATGTCATGCTGTTAACATCATTAAGATTATTAACATCTGATGAAAACGACATGTATTGCCGTATTTTAGTTTTCTCCCCTGGTTTACTGAGCAGAAAAGTGCGAAGTGCATAGAAATCATTTGGTACAACCAAACTACAAACCGCGTACTGGGTGGGAAAATCTGTGTGATTGATAGTGGGAACATAAAGGTTTTCTAGCCTTTTTTCCATCGGGATCATTCTCCATTGGGTCAACTTTTTATAGCATTTCCTTCCAGCAACATTTTGTAACGGATAACTTGTAGAGGTTATTATTTTAGAACTTCTGTAAGTCAGTCTCCTGACATGCCTGACCGATAAAGGGCTAAGATTTTATAACCTCTGTAAATCAGTCTCCTGACCGATAAAGGGCTAAGATTTTATAAATAATATTTCATCTCCGGAATGAAAAACTAAATACACTGAAAACTTGAGATATTCTAATTTGTTGAAACTTTCCTAATATCATTATGACTGTTATCCCCAGGATGATATGCAGATCCGAGTGTTCAACTATAACACCCTGGAGCGTGTACACCAGTATGAAGCCCATTCTGACTACTTGAGGGCCATTGCTGTCCATCCCACCCAGCCATACATACTGACCAGCAGTGGTAAGTCACTGGGGGGACGAGGTCAGAGCTGATCAATGTATAGTAAGGAAGCAATATACAGAGTTAGGGAGTCAGGATAATTGATGTATATATCAGTAAGGTATATTCTCTGCTGATTCAATGATGAGAAATGCTCTACCCCATGCAAGATTATTTAGATTGTGATTCAATTCATTGTACTGAAAGTTGATGGAATGATATACAGGCCTTCTGATTGGATCACTCACCTGTAGACAACTTAGGGACCGTATCCATCCAACGTTCGTTTGCTAGACGTTTTAAACGATGAAAAAAAACGTCGATGCAAACGATGGGTGTATGAGTTGATCGTTTTTTAAAAAACGCCGGTCAGATAAAGACGATCGCCGGAAATCTCCGGCAACATACGGTAAGGGTGCCGGTCGTCTTTTCACACCTCGAACAAAGGTGCAGACGTTTTCTAGCAAACGATTGAAAGTCTCCTGGCAAACGATCGGCTCGAAAGTAGTCCCGCTTTACAGACGCAAAAACAACAACAACGGCTGTGTCGCTTGAGGCCGTGAAAAACGGATTATGAGAACGGAACACAAATTAATGTTGTTTTTTTCTCCAGATTTTTGCTATACGTGTGCTGCTTGACTATATCTTAGAATCGGTTACGGTGTAATTCGTTAATAAACAAAATATTATGGAACCATGATATCGTTTTATGAACGTACGATTCGAATCTTATGTATTTTGCAGAATACGGGCTTTGCGCATTTTGGAAGGCGGCTTCAAAAAAGTCAGTTCTAGATTACCATTTGATTTGATCTGATTTTTATTTCACCATGCATAACAATAATGTTTAGTAAACAAAATATAATAGTGGCGGGATGAAAACCCCGAGGGGTTTGTTTTATCCCAAAATAATTATTATATTTACAAAGATGATAATATATGCGGTAAACTCTATCATAGTGAGACAAAAACACAAATTTAATTTCCAACTTCCACAGACGGCAAACAGAATAGATGTCTAATTATGTTCCAGGAATAAATACGATTATATCCTCGATTTGAATAATGAGAGCGAAACGTGAAATTTTAACTGAGAGGGTAAATTGTTCCATATTTTGGGACCCTTTATTTTAGTACTATAAGTCAGAGTAGTAAAAATCGCGATATAAATTTAATTTAGCCTGTCTAGTTGGGTACCTGTGGACAACAGATAATTTTGAAAAATATGGTCTGAAAGTGTTTGGAATTAGGTCTGTATGATTGAAAAATTTGTCAACAAAAATTAACACCTGGTAGTCGTTTATTTGTTTTATGGACAATATTTGTAATTTTTGGAATGAGATGATCATAGTTTTACTTTAACAATTATTATTACGTTTGATTACAGATAAATGTCGAGTGAAACATTAGAATCTAATGCGTATATTTTTTCTCTTTCAGGACGATGCGTAAACGCAGAAATTTACAAGACATTCACCATAGATAACGGTTTTCTAATGGTGTAACTCATAATCAGTGGTGTAACTTTAGGTTTCTGCCTGGTTGCCCTGAGGGCAAGTGAAATTAGAGATTTGCTTGCCCCCACAATAAACAACTTGCCCCCACCTCCCCCCCCCCACCCCCACCCTCGACCCAAAACAAATCAGGTAAAGTCAATTATTCAGTTTAAAATCAACAAATTATTTATTTCGGAACACAATGTCAACCTACCATGTACCAACTGTTAACACATAAACATTGCCAAATCTGCCTTCAATATCATGAAGAAATCACAGCAAAACATTACATTTATTTTACAAGTCCCTTTTTCACACTTCATCATGACTAGACTCACTGTGTTTATTGCATCAACACATTAATAAACATAATTTCCCAAATCCATCTTCAGTTTCACGGAGATGAAAGGAAAAAGAAATCACAAAATATCACCATGCATAATCAGCCTTATTTTCGGCAAATAGTACAAACTAATACACTGTCCGATTCGGTTTGGCCCGATTTTTTGCTCTGTAAATTGTCACGTATTTTACACAAATCGTTCTCAGAATATAATTCACTTATACTCTTCTCCGCCAGCCACGGAAAATCTGTCGCCCACGAGTTTATGAAAGTTCTCTTCCTCTTCCCTCTGTCGTACTCGGAATTACGATCAGCAGATGATTTATGCTTCGATTTAGGTGTTTTCGGCGCGTACTGTTTCAAAAACCGCTCCATGCGGCCATTTTAACTTTCGGTTTCTATGGAGAGTGCTGGTCTAGTCCCGCAGCGAATGGAAAGTTCGTTCCATCGGGTACCAGTATTGCTCGCATTGACTGGACACGTCTAACGAAGATTTGTGGGTTCCCGATTGTCCATGCCAGCCTGCTTACAAGTATTCGCGTGGTCCGACTTTATACGGTAGTTTTAACTTTTATCAATCAAAACTGGTAGAAAGCTAAACGGGATTAAACTACTGCATGCCCGGGCGGGCCAGCAACACAGAGACCCTACTTGCCCCCCGCTATTTTCACTTGCCCCGGGCATGCGGGCAGGCGTAAAGTTACATCACTGATAATTTTGTTTTTGTTCAATTTGCGCTTTTGAAGTGCGCCTTGTTTGGTAAGCTTTTAAAGTTACATCTGCAAATATCTATACGTGATGAGTACTCTATTCATCTGAAGTTTGTAATTTCGATAGAAGTCGGATACCCGTGGTTGTACATTTACAACTTTTAGAGCAACGCCGCATGACATTTTCATACAGAGATTATTTTGTCACTTGGTATCGTCGATCCAGTTATGAGAGATCGTGTATGTAATTAACAAGAATTAACTAGTCTTGTTTCGCCGTTGGGATTCGAGTGGGTAATCAAAATAACCATTGTTTATTACTTCTTAATTTGCTATGGGCTGTATCCCGCCGTGTTAATTCCTCAATTTCTCACATGTCATTTATTACTCTTCATAGCGCATATTTGTTGATCTCTCTTTGTTATTGGTTTAAACAATATTTTATTCCAACAATGCAATGCATACGATCAGTAATAAAATTTATGTGAACTTACCTTGATTTCCTGTATGTTGTTCCATAGTGAATGAAGTATCGGTTGTGGTGAGAAACAAATAAGCTGGATGTGAAAGATGATGTGTATAGTACTAAAGATGAGATCATATATGTCCAACCTTCCAGAAATGCACTTAAATATATTTTTCATGGAACAAAACTGCATGGCTTATTTAGAGCCCGGAGTGATCAATTAAAACTGTCCCGGAAATGTGCAACTGTGAATAAACAAAAAGTATAAAATCAAAGACACTTGTTGCCTTTTATTTAATAATGTCTTTGAAATGAACAATCCCTTCAGCGATACTTCCCGTGAACGTCCATTTATTTGAATTATGGTAGTAATAAAGCAAATGCCCGTGGATGCCGCCTCCGGAAGTAACTCTTGCGTCCTTCGTGGCTCGAAAGTCAAGCTGTGTGTAGACCAATAGAACAGACAAAAAAGCTGATCACTTTACTATTATTATGGCTAGACAATAAATTGACAGCTTGGCAATATTGTTGACTAATCAAGCAGGATTCTTACCTATATGCTCACCGGAAATTAGTTTCTTCCACGTATAGTCCTGCTGGATAGGGATATGAGACTTTCTTGCACAATCATATGTTTATTGGTTAGAATCTTACAACAAAACATAAACATAACGAAGAAATATGTGGATATGCGAATAATATTATCCGGAGAAAAGGCGGTCATTCCTCTAGTTTCAATATGTCCATGGAGCAAACAAACCTGCAATGTAGAATAAAAGTGCGTTAAGTTGACCATAATAAATAAAACACCGATAATCAAATATTTGGATCTGTTTCGATAAAGTCTCAAATAAAAGATTGGTTGTCAAAAATACATCTGTCTCAGCGCATTGCCGAGAAATTCCCTTCAATCTAAAACATTAAAAATGCTTGAATGAAGACTCAATGGAAATTCACACCTCCACTTTCTCTCAAGTAGCGATGTTCAAATATCAGGGTCACCAAATATTCTCCCGTGACAATTCTTTTTCATGGCACCCATCAAAGTATAGCTCTAGAAACTTTCTGGATAATTTTAATGTATTCGACTTGTGAATTGAAGGATCGTGAATATAGCGTTTTCCTCTCTGATCTGGTATATCGCCATGAACGTTTCGACAGACACGTGTTCTACACCGGTCTTTATTTTCCCGCCATGCGGGAGCAGTCCTGTGTCGACTTTTCTATGCTGGGGATAAACCGCAGTCGAAATGGAAGGCCACGTGCGTGTACGCGTGTGCTCCTTGACCGTACACAAGCTGGGGGTTTTTTTTCAGACAGACCCGTAGAATAAATTGCGATATTTCTAAAATATTAAAGCTAAACGCGCGTGTTGATTTTCCCTATGGACTGCAATACAGTACACAGGCCAAATAACATATTAGAAACCTTTCCATTTTTTGGTTTATTTAACGTGAAACAGGGTCGATTTGCCGAGAATTTTCGGCGATATACCGACATTAGTTGTTTTTTTTATCAATTTCCTTGAAAACGCATTCATAAAATAAAATATTTAAATACATTTTTTATCTCGAGTATTATAGGATCATGAAAATATAAATATCATTTCTGTCTCTTCAGCTCTTTTCATGTTATATTTATTGGGAAAAGTGTAACACGATTTGCCAGTGAGGTATTAAAACGTGCTCTGAAGTGGGCGAATTTCAGTGGAATTCCCCGCAAATCGTGTTACACGTTTTCCGGTAAACATTACAAGAAAACCGCTGAAGATACAAAAATCATATAATAGTTTCATGGTCCCATAATACTCGCGATGAAAAACATGCGTTTTCAAGGAAAGTGATCAAAAACTAGTGTCGGCATTATCGCGAAAATTTCCAGGCGAATCAACACCATTTTTCCACGGTAGACTTCCGTATCGCCCTGAATAACAAGGAAATATTTATCAACCTAAATATTTTTGAAACGGGTATTTCTTTAAGTTAAATAATAACTGAACATAATTCAGATCAGTAAGATATCGGCAGAGTTATCTGTTGATTACCTTTTCCGGCCTATTCAAAGAAATTTTTTACACCGTGCATACATGGGGAGGGTGTTATTAAACCATTCAGTTTTATTTGCGTACGTGACACTTCCATTATCACAGCTAGATGGTTGTCATTTTCATAGAAAATTTTTGCACACAAACAGCGACTTCTCGTAATCAAACCTTTAAAACAAACGCGGAAGGCGATTAAAGTGTAATTTATTTCCCCTGTGTTAAACCCGTTTTCACATTCGCTGATAGCGCTATATTTTGTTACACATGTGCGCAGTTGAGAGCTAAGGCACGGCCTGTTCACCCAGTGTGTATTTATGTGCAGCTTAACACGTGCGATCGTCTTTTGTCAGTGTCTTCCAAACGACGACGTTTTCTTCCGAACGACAGCGGTACCTTCGGCCGTCTCCGGTGATGGTTTTTTTGATCGTTTGCTACACAAAAAAAACGATGGTGCAAACGATGGGTGTAGTAGCTGAGCGTTTTTTTCCATCGTTTAAAACGTCTCAACAGCAAACGCTGGTTGGATACCGTCCCTTACACACCTTGAGCTCTGCCCAGGTGGGCCAGTGTAGCACACCTCAGTCTTAGGAATTTTGTATATGTTTAAATACCCAGTGGTTATTGTATCTCATCTTAGAATTTCTGAAAAGTGCAGTTAGCTCATGCCTGCCAATTTTCAAATCTTGAGTACAAGAACAGATGTTCAGAAGTTATTTTATTCAGCATGCAGGTCTCAGTATATTGGAGAATTCACTGCTTGTTTGCTGGCAACATCTCTATTGGACCTATCTTGTGTTTGTTTGTTTTCAGATGACATGTTGATTAAACTGTGGGATTGGGAGAAGAAGTGGACATGTACCCAGGTGTTTGAGGGCCACACCCACTATGTCATGCAGATCGTCATTAACCCCAAGGACAACAACACCTTCGCTTCCGCCTCACTGGATCGCACTGTTAAGGTTAGGCAACATTGTATGGCCTGCAGAGGCACGAATACCAAATTCCAACACACACAAGCAAATAAAACCTCGCATCAAAATTTCCGCTATGCAGTACATGTACGTTCTAGTGAAGACAATTTGAAAATTAGGAAGCGTGATGCTATTCTCAAAACACAGTTATTCAGATTATACAGATGTACATGTATGTCATTCACATTTTTTTTGACTGCAGAAAATGTCGACATTTCTTTTACAGCAATGTCCAATTTCTCCAGAATTGGGTGCTCCAAAAGGCTTTGTCAGTAGTTTTTGACAGAGCTTGTGATGAAGATGTACTAAGAAACTACCTGTCATGGTAAGAATTATTCCCCCAAAATAAAATAAAAATCCTCATTTCAGGTTTGGCAGCTGGGGTCACCAACAGCAAACTTCACACTGGAGGGACATGAGAAGGGTGTGAACTGTGTAGATTATTACAGTGGTGGAGATAAACCATACCTAATCTCTGGAGCTGATGACAGATTGGTAAAAATATGGGATTATCAGGTAACATTACCTTGTAAAATAACATTATCAGGTACCATTACAGTACCTTGTAAAATAACATCAGGTAACATTACCTCATAAAATAACATTATCAGGTAACATTACCTCGTAAAATAACATTATCAGGTAACATTACCTTGTACAATAACATTATCAGGTAACATTACATTATCAAATAAAATTACAATATCAGATAACATTGCATTATCAAATAACATCACATTATCATGTAACATTGCATTCAAATAACATTGGATTATCAGGTAAAATTACATTATGAAATAACATTACATTATCCAATAACATTGCAATATCAAATAACATTACATTATTAAATAACATTACAGTATCAGGTAACATTGCATTATAAAATAACATTGCATTATCAGGTGACATTACATTATCAGGTAACATTGCATTGTCAAATAACATTGCATTGTCAAATAACATTACATAATCATCTACTGGGAAACATTATATATTATCACATTTTATAATATTACATTACTGGTAACATCACATTCCCAGATAACATTACAATATCACACTAAACTATCATATAACATATTATCAGAACATCAAATTATCAGATAACATATTATTGCGTAACATTACTTTATCAGTAACATTACATTATCAGATAACATCACATTATTGGTAACATTATCACATAACATTGCATTATTACATTACACAACCAGATAACATTATATTACTGTGTAATGTCACATTATCAGCCGTAGTAGCATCATTACTTTACGCTGTTTTATATTATCGGTAACCTCACATTATCAGATATTACATTATCAGGTACATTACATTATATGATAACATTACATTATCACATTACTTTGTCAGTAGTATAACATCAGATAACATTACATTATTGGGTAACATCTCTTTGTCAGATAACATTACATTATCACATCACACTATCGGATAACTTTATTGGGTAACATTACATTATCACATCACACTATCAGATAACTTTATTGGGTAACATTACATCATCACATTACGACAGACCATCTGATAACATGCATATTAATCGGTTACCTACATACATTATCAGTTATATAGATTATGCTATTAAACAACATTTATACCTTATTATGTAAATGGGTAAATTTTATTGTGCATGAATGTGTTATTAATGCTACATGTATTTGCCGTGACCTCATTTTCAGAACAAAACCTGTGTGCAGACTTTAGAGGGGCATGCTCAGAATATATCAGCTGTGTCGTTCCACCCAGAACTACCCATCATTATGACCGGCTCAGAAGATGGTAAGTAGGATAAAGTTGGTAAGTAGGATAAAGTTGGTAAGTAGGATAAAGTTGGTAAGTAGGATAAAATTACACTGAGAAGAAAAAAAATCAGAATTCCAGGCCCGCAAAAATGCAGCACTTCAGCGAATTGTTCCCGAATGAAAAAGATTGGAAAATTAACAATTAAAAAAGTAAATCCTGTATTTTTTATTGGCTGGTATTTGAAAGCTGAAGCATTTGCAGCCAGCCCTAGATTATGAAGTTATTTATTGGTCTTGAAAAGGTGTGTACAAACCTTGTAACTCCTACATTTTTCATTGATCATAATTGGCATTCCAAATAAAATTTTCATTCCTCATTCAGGTACAGTGCGTATCTGGCATGCCAACACATATCGGCTGGAGAGTACGTTGAACTATGGCTTAGAGAGAGTTTGGACGATATCATGTCAGAAAGGCTCCAATAATGTGGCTCTAGGCTATGATGAAGGTAGCATTATTGTTAAGGTGAGCTAAAGATAATTAAGCAGTTGATTAAATTTGATTAATTTTATGAATGAAATAATATGGTCGTTAGCTGGAATTCCTTTTTCGGGCGCAGCAGAAGTAGTATTAATGTTAGGGTTCATATTCCCTGCTGGACCTCAAGTCAGGTCTACAACTGTTTTATTTGATGTATTTTGTCTCCTAGTAGAAAAGTGTTCCAAAGTTGGCTGATATAAGAAATGAAATCTGCACCGCTTTATCTGCCCGTGTTTGATGCTAGTTTGTGATGTCTCCTCAGATCACCTGACTGTACATAAATACTTCTAATGTTCAGCTTTCGTGCAGTTAGTCCGATATGACATCTCAATCAGGAATAAATAAGCGATGACGGTTTGCAAATCTCAGTCAGCTGGTCTTGGGATACCAACTTTTTACGCTTCTGGTGGACAAAATATTTCAAATTCATTCGATCTATAAAAAAGATGAATCTAAAGTACATGTACCTTCAGTTCACCTTTAAAAGTCAATGACACAGCTGGTCTGCACTGTATCTTTCATTAGAATGAACTGGATTTATTGATTTATTGATCTCTTTGCTACTTGCTGATAGTCTCGTTTGTCAGCCTTGTATGTTCGGATAAATGCATGCGAGAGGATTTTGTTATAGACAGTCTTTTTTTGAAGCAATATATTTGCATGTAGCTTGATTGAAACCCCGCTAAATATATATATTTTCAGAAAGCCCATACTTTAATTAATCTGTCCTTCAAAATATCTGCCCATTTGTGTCTAAAATAAAACCAGACCAGGCGAGAAAATAAAATAAACAAAAAAAAAATCTCTGATTTCGACAACATTACCGTGAGTGTATGTCCCAGCCAAATGATAGTTTCCATAAAAAATCTCTTCACGATTCGCCCAATTCAACCGGACGATCGTGCTAAAATACCAGTGCATCGTCCGTGTGGGTTTTAATCCGACATATAAATCCGAGAAACCCTTTATTTCCATTGTAAATCCAACAGTCGGCTCGCTAAAGTTTCAACGAAGCCATTTTCTTTGGCGAGAAATTCAACGGGCACTGAAGACGGACACGCAGACAGGCGGCCGGCCAATCGCTGCCATTGTCTCACCCGTCTCAACTAATCGGCTTCGCGATACTAACAGAGCCCGGTCGAGGTCAATTTGGTCACGCTATCAAAGAATGATCACATCTCTATCCAATCAAATCCTTCGTTATTCAATCCTATCCAATCAAATCACTCGTCACAGGTCGAAAGACCCGGAAATGACCTTTAAAATGAAACCAATATCTCTAACATTCTACCGCGGGAAATGGGATTTCGATAGCGTTGAAAATGGTCAAAAAACGGCAAATTCTTCGCCGATTTTCTCAATTTTCACCACAAGGAAGGTACGTCTTCAATAAAATAAACTTGTTATACACATGTTATACGTTTATTGCATGATTTACAATAAAATGTGAACGTATATTGTCGACTATTTCCTTGTCCAACGATGTGGACTACCGACCACCTCCCACTTGACGAACATTTTACTGTGCGGCGATTTTTTTGCGTGGTGGTGAATTGCAGCCGGTTTCGGCCGTTATGGGTATATATGATGCCGGCCGGTTTTGGCCGGTATAAGTACGAAAGGGTTAAAGGTATTCCAAAGAATCCACTTAAGTTGTGTTTTTTGGGGATTTTTAACCATTGATTATTATGTCTGTATCTAAATACTACCCATGTGCATATTGTGGCATATTTGTTCCTTGGTACATTTTAATGCCTCCTCCTACAAAATATGCTGGATGACATTATGAGTTATCTAGGTTTGAGTCGGGGTTGATCGGGTTTTGTGACCTGCCTGTGAAATTTCAACCCTGAGCCGCGGCTCAGAGTTGAAATTTCACAGGCAGGTCACAAAACCCGATCAACCCCGACTCAAACCTAGATAACGATTTTGTCACCAAATAATGGATTCTTTCTCATACTACTCGTATAAACTCGAATTGAAAGACAATCATCTTTGAAATAAAGCTGAAAAAGCCTACAGTGAAGATAAAGTGCCACAAACCTTCGTTCAGCGATATTTGTTGACATTATTGTGATCTGTAGCAGGTGAATTTCCGTATAGCCTCATTCTGATCGGTAGCCAAGGGCAACAGGTTACAAACTATTTCAAACCCGTGTGTGAATTATTTCAAACCCGTTTGACGTGATATGGCTATTTCAAGCCATGTAATCGACCAATGAACGTATGAGTTGATACGGGGTTCGGTGACAATAAGTATTTACTCTGTATGATAATAGCCATTACAGTGCTGAGTATTAGGCAGCACATATGGAAAACAGAATGAATATATTCTCTGAGAAATGCATACCTTCAATGCAATTACCTTCAGTCTGCCATATGCAGCAGTAATCAGAACAGACTGGGTTGCACCTTTGATTTAGATTGTGACATGGAGGTATCCATACTGATATGAACTGTTTAGGAATGTAGGTAAATGTGTATATTTTCTATTCTAATATCCATGAAAAACATCACATTAATGTAGGCGGTGCCCAGTGCTTGACAAGGAGTGGACTAATAAAGGTGTTCTTTATATATTCAGTGTGTTAAACAGTGATGGGAGCAGCAGCTTCCTTGGTTATGATGACTAATGTTGATTTGGTTGACAAGTTACATGAGTATGATTATTCATGTAGCTATCCATAGTTCTTTCGAAAAATTATTGATATCTGAGCTAGACATTATCTTCCTATTTATTCCAGCTAATATATCAGTACTTGCGAAAGACACTAAGGCTGTTAAAAACATATAAAAACCTTTTTGAGTTCACATTTTTATACGCCCGCCCAAAAGGCGGTCGTATTATGGGATGGCGGTTTCCGTCCGTCTGTCCGTCTGTCCGGTTCTCGTATCCGGTCTATATCTGGGACAGTTTCCTATCCACAGCTCCAATTTTTGGTGAGTGGATACCCTACGGGGAGACGATGTGTCGCGTACCAAAATGAAGGTCGAGGTCACAGGTCAAAGGTCACTGGCCTAAAAAACAGGAAATCACTGAAGTGTTCGTGTCCGGTCTATATCTGTGAACGTTTTCTATCCACAGTTGCAATTTTTTGTAAGTGGATACGCCAGGTGGAGAAGATGTGTCGCGTACCAAAATTGAGGTGGAGGTCAGAGGTCAAAGGTTGCTGTTGCCAAAAATCAGGAAATCATTGATCGTTGACAATTTTCTTTATACAGTTCTAATTTTTGGTGAGTGGATGCCCTAGAGGGGGAACGATGTGTTGCATATTAAATGTAGGTCAAGGTCAGAGGCCAAAGGTCAGTGTGATTGAAAAATCAGGAAATCGTTAAAAATTTCTAATTTTTTGTGAGTGGATTCAATAGGCGGAAATGAAGTGATGCATACCAAAAATTAGGTCAAGGTCAAAGGTCACTGACCCCAAAATTAGGATATTATTAAAAATAACTTTTTTTTGTGTCCGTAGATACATTAGGGGGACACAATGTGTCACCTACCAAAATGTAGGTCAAGGTCAAAGTTCAAGGTCACTGACCCCAAAATCGTGAAATTGTTAAAAATCATGATTTTTTGTGTCCATTGAGAAATTGAGGGGAGACGGTTTGTCATGTACCAAAATTTAGGCCAAGGTCAAAGGTCAAGGTCACTGTGACCCCAAAATCAGGAAATCATTAAAAATCATGATTTGTGTGTGCATTGATAGATTGAGGGAAGACGATGTGTTGTGTACCAAAATTGAGGTCAAGGTCAAAGGTCAAGGTCACTGTGACCCCAAAATCAAGAAATTATTTTCATTTCACATTTTCATATGCCTGTCGAAGACGAGGTCGTGTAATGAGATGTTGCATTCTGTCCATTCATCCATTAACATTTGTTCTCCATGCGATAGCTCTAGTTTCAAGGTATGGATTGGTACCAAACTTTGAGTATACCTTAATCGCATGGCAAAGTGGAGCCATACATATGAGATCAATTTGTCAAAGATCTAGGTCGCAGTCCCCCAAAACTGAATCAAGCTTAGCTGACTAAATGTGTTGGAATATTGTTGGAATATTCGAAGTTCTTTTCCCTGCATTTATATGGTATTGTCCTGTGGAGTTGTCTCCCATGTTTGAAATAGCTACATTAAGTTAAACTGTTGTGAAATAAAAACCATACATTTACTAATTTAACGGGAAGAGGAGTCCTTTATGAACTTCACACCTGTTTTTAACTCAAGAACAAAGGTTTACTTCATCACTTTCTACTTCCTTCTTGAAAAATTCTCTCATCTGAAAGGAATCCATTTGCAGGAAAACTACTATTTTCTTGTGTTTGACTATTGTCGATTTCAGTGTGGGATATGTGAGCTCTCAGCTCTTGCTTCAAGGTCAACTAGTTACCAAGAGTTAAGCTCATTTTAGTTTATCATTCAATATAAGATGTGATATATGTTACATTCTTATAAGCAACAAATTGTAGACCTTTCTCTGGATTGCTAGATCAATTGGAATCAAGGCTATTAAACAACCTTGAAATTTGAACCAATGTAACTCCAGATACACGGGCGTATATTGAAGCCCCTTGGGCTCTTGTTAAACATGGCAATGTGACTAATGTCACAGGACCTACGAAGTAGGGTGGCATCAGGACATCCGACGCGAACTGAACTCTTTAAAATCCCCCACCCCCAAGTTGAAATCCTGCCTATATTAAGATGGGCACTGTTCAAGTGAGAATCACCAGTGATTTTCATCAAAAGTAGGTCAGCTCATAACTTGTTGTTAACAGTCCCCTAATGCACCTTCATGCCAAAATCAAGGTTCTAATGTCAATGGTTCTCCTTATTTTGCTGACAAAAGGATTCTGATGGACTGACTGACTACCGGACAATTTGCAAATGGTAGCCTACTTCGTAGGAAAAGTTAAATCGACATGATCGAAAGAGAAATGGGAGTGAACAATTGGTGGAGCAAAGTGTATGTGATGCCTTATAAATTTGCTATCAGCGAATACTAAGTTAAGATGGTTTCAACTAAGGATTACACATAGGATCATCATGAGTACAAATTATCAATATTGAAATTAGAGACCAAGAAAACTGTACATTTTGCAATACTGAAAAAGAAATGATATTTTCATTTATTTTGGACTTGCACAAAAACTGAACATTTTTCGACTGAAATTGGAACTTTAATAAATGAGAAGACTGGGCTGCAAAGCTGACTGCAGAACTCATTCTATTTGGTGACCTAGTGAGTACTAGTTTATTACCATTTGGCCAATTTTGGCCTAGGGGTATTATCGTCATCAAGTACGTCCGTCTGTACATGAGCGAGATATCTGCAAAACGGTTCCACTTCAGTTCATTGAATTTTCCATTTCCATTCTAGCATTGAAGGATATTGAAGTCTAGCTGCAGTGATTCTGTTTTGGTAGTAGAATTTGCATTGACCTGAGAAAGCTCCTGACAAATCTGCTATATTTGTTTTGCAAGTTGGGCCGAGAGGAACCAGCCATGTCTATGGACATGAGTGGGAAAATCATCTGGGCTAAACATGCCGAGATTCAACAAGCGAATATCAAGGCTATGGGGGAGCAGGAAGTGAAGGACGGAGAGAGACTGCCTCTAGCTGTCAAGGACATGGGCAGCTGTGAAATCTACCCTCAAACTATTGCTCATAACCCTAATGGCAGGTAGGACTGAATAACAATTAAATATTACTATAGCTTCACTGGCCCCTTTATCTTTAGAAAGTCAAGCAAGTGTTTTATCAATGTTTTCATTTGCCAAACTTAAAGCTGCAAAATTACTGATACCCTAAAGCTATTATCCCATAACCTGAGACATGTGAGAGACCAGCTGATTATCGGTAAAGGCTGGTCCTTTTGCAGACGAAATGTTAACCTATTCTGGTGAACAAAAGCCAAAATTGTTTTAGCTGCACTAAGTGGCTATATCAGTATAGGCTTTAGTAGATCACAAAGATTTTGCCAATTGGAGTCACACAATGTTGTAATGTTGTGTCATTACAGATGTCAATTGCTGATAGCAATGGATTCCTGGGCTGGGTGATGCACACAATGTGTTCAGTCTACATCATTTGTATATTACTATACCCAACTTTGACATCTTCTTACCAGGTTTGTTGTGGTTTGTGGTGATGGAGAGTACATCATATACACTGCCATGGCACTCCGGAACAAGAGTTTTGGCCAGGCCCAGGAGTTCGTCTGGAGCCAGGACTCTTCTGTCTATGCCATACGAGAGAGCAGCAGTGTCTTGAAGGTCTTCAAAAACTTCAAGGAACAGAAATCTTTCAAGCCAGACTTTGGGGCAGAGGGTAGGTGTTGTGTTTGTCCTCCATGATGGTCAGTCTTGCAGACATGAGAATTCCCTTGCCATGTGTTATGAACAAAAACTGCTCACAATGAACATGATGAATACTGTAAAACCAACTTCCAGTGGCGTCCCTCAATTAATCTCACTTAGTAATGAGGCAATGGAGAGGTTCAGCTTGCTGGTCCATGCTCTTATTATACGCCTGTCCGTAGACAAGGTTGTATAATGTGATCACGAGCTCTGTCCGTCTATCTGTCTATCCATCTGTTTTCTTGTCCATGCAATGTCGCCAGTTCCAGGTAATGGATTGGAACCAAACTTTGGGCGTAGCTTGCCATTTGGTAAAAGAAGAACCCTGTGTGTTCTGAGGTCAATAGGCCAGTGGTCATGGTCACTGCAAAAACAAGAGAGGAAAATCTTCAGTTCCAGGTTACGAGTTGATACCACATTTTGGGTATATATTAACCAGAATTTAGGCCTACATTGAGGTCAAAAGGTCAAGTTCACTTAGGTCAGAGAAACTGTAAATATGGAAATCTCCTCTTCCAAGTTATGAATTGGTTCACAACTTTTGTCATATCTTGCACATGGGGCAAAGAAGAGCCCTATCTATTTTGAGGTCATAAGGTCAGACAATGGTCAAGATCACCTAGGACAGAAAAAAACCCCTGGAAAATTGTGTTGTTCCTGTCGTAACTTCTGTTTAGGGATCGGGATTGTGATCAGAGTTCAAGTACATATCAAATTCATAGCAAGCAATAGTTGATTTTAATTGATTATATTGATTTGTTATATGTCTGTCCATTCATCCGTCAGTCGTACTGTCTGTGGAATATCCCATGTCTCAGGTTTTGGATTGGTACAAAACTTTGGGTAGGCCAAATAGGGGCCTACTTAATCTTACCTATGGGACGCAGAATAATTGTGAGATCAAAGCCAAGGTCACAAGGTCAAATCAGTGGCTAACAATGTCTGCTGATGACATAATAATGTCAGCATTGGTAAGGCTTGCCTGAGCATATATTGAAGCCCATCACCTCTTGTTGCTATACTGTCGAAACCCCTCACCCCAACCTCTTTCAGGAGGAAACACTCAATATTTTAAAATGATTTTTCTCAGGTTTGTTAGTGTTGTAAGGAATGTTACTCATTCTATAGGACATTTTTATGAACCTGTGTTCATTTCTGAATATGTTGTTTCTGATGTCTGAATTCTACTTTGAGCAGGTATATATGGTGGCTTTATGCTGGGTGTTCGCTCTGTTAGTGGGCTGGCCTTCTATGATTGGGAAAGCACAGACCTGGTCAGGAGAATTGAGATAACACCTAAAAATGTAAGTATGCCAAAATCCAATGAAATTAAAACAGATTCAGAAACCGATTCTTCAAATGGATATGACTCTCTCCCCGTCTCGAGTCCATTCCTGCACGAAAATTCTGTGTAAATCCCCAAAATATCCGATTCTCATATGGAGAGTGCCAATAACATGAATTCAAATTTCATCTTTAATCAGGTAAAAATGGTAAAGTTGACAACCAATCCACAGCACAAAATGTTCCCACATGGTGTTTCAAATTTCAATTATAGATAAGTCTTCATCATATTTCGTAATGGTTATGGGTCGGTCATATATTTTCCTGCAGCAAGGCAATTCTAATTTTGTTTAATACTGAAATTTGGCAGTTTACCATGACTAGTTCATATATACATGTATCCTGGTGGGTTCTTTACATAAGAAGACCTCTTTCTTATCATAACATTGATTGGTCAAATATGGTGTAGCCATAAAGAGTTATTTATGTGCCGGCAGGTCACCAAACGGCTTTGAGATGGGGAGGAGGTCAGATCGAGATTGGCCAAAAGGACGATCATGGCATGTCAATCTATAAACCTGATCCCTTGATTGTGTAGGCATTAAAAGTTTGTCCATGCATCATGTTCAGTAAAGAGTGTATATCCTTGCAAATGGTCCTGTACACACAACATTTTTGCTTGGAAGCTTATATATGAATGGATGTGGTGACTTAAGCCCCCTCCTCTTACCCCTCCTCATTGCTGGTGAATATTTTGTGATAGCAGTCCATATGATTTGTGTCCAAAGTTTGCATTTCAGCCACATTTACAGTAATCCATCTAATGATTCTGTCACATGAAGTGATATTTCCCGCCGTAAAATCTGGGGGATCAAATTTATTATGATAGAAAGTTGAAAACACTTTTTCAAATCCTGCATATAATCCATTATTTCTTTGTTATTCCTTTATTATTTCAGTGATTTTAGAGGCTGATCAAATTTATTATAACCACCAACTGAATTTTGTCCTCAAAATTGAAGTGACTGATTATTGATCGGGGGATTGGAGATTGTTAGGGGTGATTGAGTATTGATAGGGGGGAATTGAATATTGATAGGGGGGATTGAATATCCATAGGGGTGATTGAGTATTGATAGGGGATTGAATATTGTTAGGGGAGATTGACTATAGATAGGGGTGATTGAATATTGATAGGCTGATTGAATATTGATAGGGTGATTGAATATTGATAGGGTGCTTGAGTATTGATAGGGTGATTGAGTATTGATAGGATGATTGAATATTGTTAGGGGGAATTGAGTATTGATAGGAGAGATTGAGTATTGATAGGGGTTATTGAATATTGATAGGGGATTGAGTATTGATAGGGGGTGATTGAGTATTGATAGGATGATTGAATATTGTTAGGGGAAATTGAGTATTGATAGGAGAGATTGAGTATTGATAGGGGTTATTGAATATTGATAGGGGGATTGAGTATTGATGGGGGGAATTGAGTATTGATAGGGGGGATTGAGTATTGATAGGGGGATTGAGTATTGATAGGAGAGATTGAATATTGATAGGAGTGATTGAGTATTGATAGGGGGATTGAGTATTGATAGGGGTGATTGAGTATTGATAGGTGTGATTGAATATTGATAGGATGATTGAATATTGTTAGGGGGGATTGAGTATTGATAGGAGAGATTGAATATTGATAGGGGTGATTGAATATTGATAGGAGAAATTGAATATTGATAGGGATGATTGAATTATGAGAGGGATTACCGTATTCAGTTTAAGGTGTTACTGCTGAACAAGTGTTTCCTGTCAGTAATTTGATCACTGTCTCGCTTTGATGTAGATATTTTGGAGTGAGAATGGAGAATTAGCGTGTATTACCACAGAGGAGTCCTTCTTCATCCTACAGTACAAGGCTGAGGCCTTGGACAAAGCCAAGGAAACAAAAGAGGGAATTACAGAAGATGGAATTGAGGAGGCCTTTGAGGTAATGATAGTGATACTGGGGAGTACTAGTCAGAAACCATTATTATTTGTCTGAACTTATTATGCCCCCCCCCCCCCTCTAATTAGAGGGGGGGGGGCATATAGCGATCGCTTTGTCCGTCCGTCCGTCTGTCGTAGCGTCCGTCTGTCCATCCATCCGTCTGTCCGTCCGTCTGTCAGTCCGAATTTCTTGTCCGCGCGATATCTCGGTTAATAATTGATGGACAGGATTGAAACTTGCATGGAATGTGGTCAGTGCCTCGTAGTTGTGCAGCGTAGAGTTTTTTCCGAGTTCCGGTATAATTTTCAAGAGTTATGGCCCTTTTTCTGAAATCTCTGTGAATGGGACTTGTCCGGGCTGGATCTTGGTTAATATTGTATGGACAAGTATGAAATTTGCATGATATGTGGTCAGTGCCCCACAGTTTTGCAGCGTAAAGTTTCTCCCCGTTTCGCTTATATTTTCAAGAGTTATGGCCCTTTGTTCCTGAAATCTCCGTGAATTGGGACTTGTCCAGGCTGGATCTTGGTTAATATTGTATGGACAATTATGAAATTTGCAGGGTATGTGGTCAGTGCCCTGTAGTTGTGCAGCGTGAAGTTTCTCCGCGTTTCGCGTATATTTTCAAGAGTTATGGCCCTTTGTTCATCAAGTCTTTGTGGATTGGGACTTGTCAGGGCTGGGTCTCGGTTAATATTGTATGGACAAGTATGGAATTTGCAGGATATGTGATGAGTGCCCTGTAATTGTGCAGCGTGGCGTTTCCTATACATTTTCAAGAGTTATAGCCCTTTTGTTCTTGAAATCTTTGTGAATTGGGACTTGTCCGGGCTGGATCTCGGTTAATATTGTATGGAAAAGCATGGAATTTGCATGATATGTGGGTCAATGCCCCATAGTTGTGCAGCGTGAGGTTTCTCTGCTTTCGGTTCTATTTTCAAGAGTTATGGCCCTTTGTTGATCAAATCTAAGTGAATGGGATATATTTATTTATCCAGGCTGGATAACCGATTTGGACGGGGAAAATGGCTATGAAATTGTTATTCTACATTCCAAAGCAGACCACATAGGTCCTGAAGTATGAAATTGCCTCAAAAAGAGTGAATTGAGTGCAAAATTCAAAGTTCACGATCGCTTCATAATTTCACCACAATATACTCCCAAGGAATGTAGATCTCATAACCAGGTCACATTTTTGGATTTGGCGAAAGCCCCGGGCGACCATCTTGCATCAAAACATTGTATTATTACTTGTTGCTCGATACTTGGAATATGTATTATGCGAGGCATGCCGGAAAAAGTGACTGAAACAGAATTTTTATTAATCAAATTAGGCCTCCACAGACCAATACAGAACAGAACAATGGCGGAGCAGTGTCCAATTAAAGCGGAAGGGGGGGGGGGGGGCATACAATTGCTGTGTTTCTCTTCCTTTCAGAGCCAATGAAATTTGATGAATTATTCCCAATAAATGATTTAACCACTCACCTGCCTTGGAATAACTGGGAAGAATTAAAGACAATAATAATAATCCCAATAATAGCATGATATGATGCTGTTAGAACAAACTTGAAAGCAAGCATTCATTAAAAGTTTCAATAAACTTAAGTGAATTTCTTGCCAGATGGCTTTGGAGAATTGAACTTTACATAGGTATGATAAGTTTAGCACCGCTAACCCTGGAATCCTTCACTCGCCTTAGTTGTTACTGTCATGGATTTTGTTGCAATCTGGACTGATGGAATCTAACACAGTTCAAACGTTACCCTTTCCATGAACATGGTGGAGAATTGGTCTGTCAGTTATTTGAGAGAAAACCAAAGGATGCATGAACTGAAAGCATGCTTTAACAAAAAGGTTACCTGTTAGAAATTGGTGTAATACCCATTTTGTCTCTAATAGCTCTGAGTACAAATCTTTGATATACTGTTTAAGACTCATTGATTAAAGAATTTATAGACAAATAGTTTGTCCATTTGCATGGGTGACCGAATGCTATATTGAGATGTACACAATATAGATTATAATTGATTACCATTTGCCATGTAGGTTAGATAATGTATATCATGAAGAACTGAGACATAACAAACATAGAAGTACAAATGCTGACCATTGCAACAATATAGTTACTATTTCCTGCTCATCCTATGACATGATTTAGTACAAATGCTGACCATTGCAACAATATAGTTACTATTTCCTGCTCATCTTATGACATGATTTAGTACAAATGCTGACCATTGCAACAATATAGTTACTATTTCCTGCTCATCCTATGACATGATTTAGTACAAATGCTGACCATTGCAACAATATAGTTACTATTTCCTGCTCATCTTATGATATGATTTAGTACAAATGCTGACCATTGCAACAATATAGTTACTATTTCCTGCTCATCCTATGACATGATTTAGTACAAATGCTGACCATTGCAACAATATAGTTACTATTTCTTGCTCATCCTATGACATGATTTAGTACAAATGCTGACCATTGCAACAATATAGTTACTATTTCTTGCTCATCCTATGACATGATTTAGTACAAATGCTGACCATTGCAGCAATATAGTTACTATTTCCTGCTCATCCTACATGTCCTATGACATGATTTGGTACAAATGCTGACCATTGCAACAATATAGTTACTATTTCTTGCTCATCCTATGGCATGATTTAGTACAAATGCTGACCATTGCAACAATATAGTTACTATTTCCTGCTCATCCTATGACATGATTTAGTACAAATGCTGACCATTGCAACAATATAGTTACTATTTCTTGCTCATCCTATGACATGATTTAGTACAAATGCTGACCATTGCAACAATATAGTTACTATTTCTTGCTCATCCTATGACATGATTTAGTACAAATGCTGACCATTGCAGCAATATAGTTACTATTTCCTGCTCATCCTACATGTCCTATGACATGATTTAGTACAAATGCTGACCATTGCAACAATATAGTTACTATTTCTTGCTCATCCTATGACATGATTTAGTACAAATGCTGACCATTGCAACAATATAGTTACTATTTCCTGCTCATCCTATGACATGATTTAGTACAAAGGCTGACCATTGCAACAGTATAGTTACTATTTCCTGCTCATCCTATGACATGATTTAGTACAAATGCTGACCATTGCAACAATATAGTTACTATTTCCTGCTCATCCTATGACATGATTTAGTACAAATGCTGACCATTGCAACAATATAGTTACTATTTCTTGCTCATCCTATGACATGATTTAGTACAAATGCTGACCATTGCAACAATATAGTTACTATTTCCTGCTCATCCTATGACATGATTTAGTACAAATGCTGACCATTGCAACAATATAGTTACTATTTCCTGCTCATCCTATGACATGATTTAGTACAAATGCTGACCATTGCAACAATATAGTTACTATTTCTTGCTCATCCTATGACATGATTTAGTACAAATGCTGACCATTGCAACAATATAGTTACTATTTCTTGCTCATCCTATGACATGATTTAGTACAAATGCTGACCATTGCACAATATAGTTACTATTTCCTGCTCATCCTACATGTCCTATGACATGATTTGGTACAAATGCTGACCATTGCAACAATATAGTTACTATTTCTTGCTCATCCTATGGCATGATTTAGTACAAATGCTGACCATTGCAACAATATAGTTACTATTTCATGCTCATCCTATGACATGATTTAGTACAAATGCTGATCATAGCAACAATATAGTTACTAATTCCTGCTCATCCTATGACATGATTTTAACAGTCTAATTATAATATCACAGAATGAACAGTTGTTTCACCAGCAGATGTGAGAGTATTTATTTTGTGAATTATCCTGACAGGCGGTGGGTGAAATTGAAGAGACGGTGAAGACAGGGCTCTGGGTGGGCGACTGTTTCATCTACACCAACGGTGTGAACAGACTGAATTACTACGTGGGTGGAGAGATCGTCACCATAGCTCATCTTGACAGGTCAGATTTTACAGCTTGTATTTTCAGGGTTGTGAATCTTCAGTGAATTAGCTGATTGCTGTGATATTTCCCAAAATTGTCCAGTCTGTAAGTTGCTGCTTCCACTCTTAATTTATATTTATATGAGAGTTTGCCGGTGATTTTAATATGCCTGCCCAAAAGCAGAAGTAGTACCGTATGTGAAAACGTGAAAATGAAGAAATCATTGAACCATTCATGTCCGGTCTAATTCTATGACAGTTTTCTAGCCACAGTTGCAATATTTTGTGAGTTGATACCAAATTTTGTGTACCAAATTTTAGGTCGAGGTCAAACGTCACTGTGACCCCAAAATAGGAAAATCATTAACGATCGCTTTTTTGTGTCAGTAGATACATTAGGGGGAGACGATGTGTCCCATACCAAAATTGAGGTCAAAGGTCAAAGTCACTGTGACCTCAAACTCATGAAATCATTAAAAATTGCCGATGTTTGTGTCAGTAGATACATTAGAGGGAGATGATGTGTCCCGTACCAAAATTGATGTCAAGGTCACTGACCCCAAAATCGGAAAATCGTTAAAAATTGTAATTTTTTGTGTCAGTATATACATCAGGGGGAGACACTGAGTCACATACCAAAATTGAGGTCAAGGTCAAATATCAAGGTCACTGTGATCCCAAAATCTAGAAATCATTGAAAATCACAATTTTGTGTGTTGGAGGATATTTTAGGAGGAGACAATATCTTATATGGGCGTATATTGAAGCCATTATTGGCTCTTGTTAGATTTTTTCTCAGATCATGTCATTTGCACCCCTGTATTTTTGTGACCACCACCACGACCATTGTGAATTTACCTAAGATCCTTGCACAATGGATGATTGACAAATTGTCAATCCTACATGCTATTTTGCTTGCAGTGCATGATGCATATGTTAATTTGGTTGGTCTTTCAAATAAAAAAAAACAACCTTCTGATACCGGTGTATGACATTTTGTTTTAACACAGGGTGATGTACCTGTTAGGTTATATCCCCAAGGAGAATCGTCTCTATCTTGGAGATAAAGAGCTTAATGTGGTCAGTTTCTCTCTCCTCCTCTCTGTGTTGGAGTACCAGACAGCCGTCATGAGGCGAGACTTTGAGACAGCTGACAAGGTCCTCCCCACAATACCCCGGGAACAAAGAACACGAGTGGCTCACTTTTTGGAGAAACAGGTAGAGTAATGTAGAAATATATATAGATGTACAGTACGATTAAGGGCTGGTTGATTGATGATGATTTCCGAAGAGAACATCTCAAATATTGTCTTCAGAACAACTGAAGATGTTAAAAATATGTTGACCCACATATATTGACCCACCACTTTCAAAGTTATATGCTGTTGTACTGAAGTCTGAATAATGCATTATCACAAAGAAAAACTATCCATGAAATGTTGTAAAATTGTGATTTACTTCATTATTAGGGTTTTAAGTCTCAGGCATTGGCCGTAACCTGCGACCCCGAACATAAGTTTGAGCTGGCTTTACAACTGGGGGAACTGAAAACAGCCTTCACCTTAGCTAAGGAAGCTGAGGTACGTGGAACATTCACTATTCAAACTTGTGCTTGTATTCTCACATCTGGTTCTATTTGCTAAATTAGACAAACTATTTATTTATTTCATTCAGAGACCAAGAGGCCAATGTGGTCCACTAATCGGCTCGATAACAAATAATACAACAATAAGATACAAAGTAAACAATAATACTAAAAGACATGGACTAAAACAAAATTAAGATAATATAAAATCTCACATTTAAGCACTACTTTACAGTAAGACCTTAAATTAAATTACAGTCATACTGACCCACGCACTGTTAAAGTGTACATTCAATAAGCTAAAAGTTATTCCATCAGTGGCAGCTCTTTGAATGGCTTTTGTTATGGTATGCATCATAGCTGAAACATGTCATTTTGTGAGCCATGTTTACAGTGCATTCTGGATAGTTGCCTCAGTTTTAAACATCACAAAATGGATAATCCCACAGTGAGAAATGGGAATTGCCTTATAATCTATGTCCCAGGTTGGATAGCTGATAAATATAGCAAACAAGGAAGAGAAATGATGAGATCAGTCAGTACATGTGGTTAAAAAGTCCTCTTGTCCTGTTTTCAGTCTGAACAAAAGTGGAAGCTATTAGCCGAACTAGCTATCAGCAAATGTGAGATGGGACTAGCTCAGGAATGTCTACATCAAGCTCAGGACTTTGGTGGTCTCTTACTTCTGGCTAGCTCGGCGGGTAATGCCGACATGGTCCACAAACTAGGAACCATGGCTGATAAGGCCGGCCAAAATAATGTGGCATTTGTCACATATTTTTCACTGGGAAGGTAAGATTTCACATGTAATTTGTTTAAATTCAAAACATTTCATTCTGGTGACTCCATTTGAGAGATATTGTACACTGTCTGCATATGGGTGTGTGTTTGACAATTGTCACCATTTCTGCACTGAAAATGCTTGGGGAATAGCTGGATAAGAACTGTAATATCCAACCACTCGAATGCCATGAAGTGTTATGGGCATTTTCAATGGAGATTAATTCATCTCTGTTGGCACAGGAAAGCAACTGATTCTGCAACTTGTAATTTGACACTTTCAACAGGGTTGTCTTCACTGATAGTACTATAAATTATATATTAACAAGAAAAGGTTTATCAGTTGTTTTTAACAGTTGAATAATTGAATATAGTAAATAACTATATAAGTTCATTTTTCTGGCTACACCTAAACTTTTCACTTTCTAAAACTCCATAAAATGTCTTTGAAGTTGGGATGAAGATCCAGTTATTACCCCTCGGGCAAATTTTGCCCGAAGGGTATTGTCGTCGTCAGCGTCGTCTGTCCGTCTGTCTGTCTGTCCATCTTTCTTGTGAACACGATATCTCAAGAAGAATTATAGCCAGGCATTTTGAATTCATACCACATACGTATCGGGTGAAGGGTCAGAAGCCTATTAAAGGTGACTGACCTTGACCTATTTTATCAAGGTCAAATTCTAGTATTTGCTATATTTTTTGAAGGATTGAAGCTAGGGTCTCCAAATTCATATTACTTATGCAACTGGTGATTGACTAGAAGCCTAGCCCAGTCGACTGACCTTGACCTATTTTTCCAAGGTCATATTTTGTTTATTATGGTGTTACATGAAGAAATATATCTAGGCGTTCCAAATTGATACCATGTATACATCTGGCAAAGGTTCAGAGGTGTACTGAAGATGACTGACCTTGACCTATTTTATCAAGGTCAAATTTTAGTATTTGCTATATTTTTTGAAGGATTGAATCTAGGGTCTCCAAATTCATATTATGTATGCAACTCTTGATTGACTAGAAGCCTATCCCAGTTGACTGACCGTGACCTATTTTTTAACGGTCGTATACTGTTTATTATGATATAACATGAAGAAATAAAGGTAGGCTTTCCACATTAATACTATGTATACATCTGGCGAAGGTCCAGAGGTGTACTGAAGATGACTGACCTTGATCTATTTTATCAAGGTCAGATTTTAGTATTTCTAAATTTTTTGAAGGATTGAAGCTGGGGTCTCCAAATTCATATTAGTTATGCAACTGGTGATTGACTATAAGACTATCCCAGTTAACTGACCTTGACCTATTTTTTCAAGGTCATATACTGTTTATTATGATATAACATGAAGAATATAACTAGGCATTCCAAATTAATCCTATGTGTACATTGGTGATGCTCCAAAGGTGTGCTGAAGATGACTGACCTTGACCTATTTTATCCATGACCTATTTTATTCAGGTTAGATTCTATTTAGTACAATATTTCATGAAAGATTATATCTACATTGTCCAAATTTATACCACTTATGGCTGGACCTGAAGTCTATTGAAGAATATCACTGACCTTGACCTATTTTTAAAAGGTCAAATTCTATAAGTTAATTCTAAGATCTCCAAATTCATGTTCCCTGTGCAATTAAGTTAGAATTTACTTGAAATTTTTTGAAGATGACTGCCCTTGATCTATATTTCCAAGATAAAATTACTTGATTTGATTATAAGCTTTTTAGAAGAGTATTTAGAGCCAAGAATTCTGTCATGCTCTAACAGAACCTCAAGCCTTGGCAAAAGCTGAACTACAGTCAACTCGACTAGATCAGATTTTTGTTAATCTAGTTCTAAAAATACACTGATGATATTATACTTGGCCTTTGCATGATTGCTGGGTGTAGACAATAACTGATAGCCGAGGGGTATTGAAGCCCAATGGGCTATTTTAATAATACTGTAGTGTAGACAGTCCTGTGCATTAATTAATAAAAACTTTGATGGTTTTCAGATTAGAAGATTGCCTGGAGGTACTTGTAAGCACTGGTAGATTACCAGAGGCGGCTTTCTTTGCCCGTACCTACTTACCTAGCCAGGTGTCCAGGTAAATAAATCAACCACTGGTGAAATATACAGTGGAACCTCTCTAAACCCAGAATTCTTTGCATCAGAACTGCATTACATTAGTTTTGAATGGTTCAGAAGCTGTGTTGAGTAAAACAAATGTTAACGCTTTAATAAATTTAAGAACTAATGTTTTCATTGGCGTGCTCAATGGTTATCTTATGCATCGTTAGTGTGGGAAAGTTGATATTTTAGGGCAAGAGTGAAGCCCTTACAGGAAATCCTCTGTTGGAGTCCCCTATTGGTAGCCCTTTGACAACCTGTTACATAGTGGCAGCCTCTCAGCTAATCAAAGTGATAATCTACAAAACAAAAATTTGTGTGTCCCTAAAATCTGATGTCGTAATTGCAAATATACCAGAATGTCACCAGGAACATAGAATTAGGAACTTGTTTGATTTTTTTTGCAGAGTTGTGGAGATGTGGAGAGAAAGTTTAGCAAAAATCAACCAGAAGGCAGCTCAGTCATTGGCCAACCCTGACGAATATGAAAACTTGTTTCCTGGTTTGAAGGACACAATGAAAGCTGAACAGTTCCTGAAATCTGAAAGAAACCAAAAGTTACCAGCCAATACCTACAGCAAAGTTGCTGTAAGTATAACTTTGTATTAGTTCAAATTTAATTGCAGCGATATATTTTCAGAGTTACTTATCTTTTATTTGATCACTTCATTAGCATTTAATAAACCTGAAATCTGGATCACTTTCTGATCAACTTACCTACCTTATTTAATCTGCCCCTTAAATACTGGAGTTTAGGTCAAATTAATTAGATTAGGTGTATTATGTCTTATGTGTTTTTGACAAGATCTTGTTGGCTGAATATGCAGTTCCTCTGTTTGAATCATTTGAGGGTGGCTTTTAATTGATAGATGTACTTCAGTACAAGGTAGATGTTTATTATGTTTATTAACACTGCAATAATCACACCATAGGGATCAGATTGTATTACCTCAAACTCAGTTGGAGACAAAATTATACATACCATTGTATGAAATATCTGCCTTGTCAATTCTCATGTTCTCATGTTTGATTGCTTTTTCCATCACATTCATGTATGTTCAGATTTGTTCCGGTTGTGTGCTTTTGTTCTTATTGCCTTCGAGAGCCAATCAGACTTGCCATTTTTGTTTAAAAATTCAAATTAACCAATGAAATATCAAGAGCTGGAGCGTATCCTATGATGCAAATTTGTATGAACATGTATACATGATCTGTGTTGTATTTTGTAGTCAAACAATGAACGGAACCCCTTAGAGGAAATGGCAGAAGCTGAAGCAGCAGGCTCTTTTATTTACCTGCCAGATGAGGAGAGCGGGGAGGAAAGGTTAGAGGCTCCACCACAACCTGTCTCACCCAGAGAAAACATAGAACAACCCAAAACACCTCCAGCTGTGCAAAAGGTATTACATCCGTGAATCTTTGGGTTTGACGAAGTGGACTTTCAGTGGCCTGATAGGACTAGAAATCACCTAGGACAGCAACTGCCTGGCCAAACAGGAATAACACTCGAGCCTACTGAGCTATATTTCCTCTCATCAAATGAAAGGTCTGATGACAGTGTTATTAAGACCAAGCTGTCTGACTCAATGTTGATCCTGACAACTGGGAACTTATTATTTTATACTAATTATGTGTGCGTGTCTCTGTCTGAAACCAGTCTAAAGGTTTCGTATTACCGGCAAAAACAGTCAAAACAAACTTTTCTCCTACTATTGTATTATGCCATTATTGTTAAGACAGTACATATTTTGCAACAGTCAAATTATGACATGAGTTGTGCTGTACTTTTCAGCAGAGTAGTTTTAAGTTTCTGTTAAAACATGTAAACTGGAATGCATCTGATGACTTCCCTTGCCAACAAAATGAGATCATCTTGTTCACTGACATGACAGCTCAACTGCCGATTCCCACATGAATTGAGAAATGTGATCTACTTTACAGACCACCACAGAACCCCCCAGGATACCTGAAGTGAAAAAGACAGAAGTTCCACCATCTCCTGTCAGTCAACCTACAGAGCCTCCTGTTACCCAGCATACAACACCCATTAGTGCCCAAACAGCGAGTGATATAGAAAAAGAACTCGAACTTGACCTGGAGAGTATGAATCTAGATGAAAATATTGACACTGCAGTAAGTGGTTAATCAAAGTTTTCAATAGCCAATTGTTTTCTGGATCGATTTACAGGCCATTTATGGGGACAAAAAATAGGGCTGTTCCATTTAAAAAGGGAGGGGAGGAAGGCACTCAATATAATATTCTATGGGTTATAGGAGGAAATTCCTTGAATCCATGTTACAGCATTGGGAAGGCCATACAATTTCTGTGGGTAGTGGGGTATAATTCAAAGCTGCCTTCCACCCCTCCCATATCTTTTTGGATGGAACAGCCCTTAATTTCTCTAAAAATATTTCCTTCTGTTTGAAATTTGGAAGTATTTCCTATGGATACCCTCTTTTAATGTTCTGAGCATAACATTGGTCTTGTGAAGAAATGTAACATTGAAAATAAACGTGTATGAAATTATGAGTGAGGAAATCTTTCCAGTAATAATAGTACATTGATTTCAAAGGCTGATATTTACCTTGATATAGCCCTATCTGGATAACCCTATCTGTATGATCTCCCCCTGTTATTATTGCCGCTCGATAATGTCGAGGTATGATAATCTGCTTCCGCTAAGTAATTGCCCCACTTTCACTTTTCGCAAAGGTTCCGTATTTTGAATAATAGGTTGAGAAACTATTCTAGAATATTTGTTTGCAAAACTGTTTCTTAATGGGGAATATCTGTACATGTTTTATACATATGAACATATAGCTGTTGTATACTCCATATAGGTATTAATATTCAGTAATTAATTATTCAAAATAATGACTTAGTCCCCTGCACCATTTCCTTTTCTGATTGTCTTAATGTGTTTTTGTCTTTTTTCCAGGATTTGAATTTAGATGACGATTTACTCGACGACTGAGAGCACAGTTGGATATTACTAGTTATTATAAATTATCATGTAAATGTTATATCACATCATTGATCAGTGCAGAGGGGAGGGTTGTAATATAAGGAGCATGTTTGATGCTAAACTGATGTATGTAAATAGTCCATCCTGTCCACTTATACCTACAATGAACAATGTGCATCTTCTCTTCATTGATGGGCTGAACACGATAGAACAGTATCAAGAGCTCTGGAGAAAAACAGAACTTCAAATGACCATTCCATATTCAGCATTTCCTGGTCCATCTTTGTGTGAGTGTCATGAAGTGAAAGGAGAATAGAATTTCTGTGTACAACCATGAATCTAGAGAGGCAGCTTTTCAGCAATACAAAGCCTGAACAACCTTACACGAAAGACTGACCCATTGTTGTGGCATTCTCCTGTATTCATCACTGGTTAGACTAAAAAAACACACAAAACACCTACATGTAACTCATGCTTGACATGGTTGACATGGTTCAGGGAGACCAACATGTATTATATGTTTGACTGCTACCTATGATTATACTCGTGGTGTGTTGTGAACCAGATTCTGTCAACACGAGTAAGCCTTAAGCCTTTCTTCTATCGTACCATAAACTGGATATGCTGGCAATGCTCATAAGTGACTAACACAATGGTGGCAGTTTGTGAGCGCTGCGGGTTATCCCGTAACTTGGGTTTCCCCAAAAGCATCTGTATTTGAAGTGACAAATAGCGATACCATGTGACATATGGTTGGGGGGCAAGTATTCTGTACGTATCGACGGGGAGGGGGATGGAAAAGTCCGAACTTTTCCCTATGTACTTCCTATTCCCCTATTTGCTTACTTGGGGTTGTACAAAAATCAGAATTTTTTGCTTATGCAATACTTGAATGCTGCCTAGGGCCAGACTGCCCAGGAATTGATGAAAAAACTTTAATGTTTCTAAATTAGGTTTATAAACGAAGAGAAACGCCTTCTGGTCCAAATCAGCAAATATTTGCCACAGAATTGAAACCAGTAGTACAGGATCAAATAGGTTGATGTCTCCCTGACATGTCTACATAGCCCTACCAAAACCTCTGTGAAGTAATCTCCCCATGCTGTATTGATAACCAAGACATTGCACTGTAACCCCAAACATGATTCTTGGACTGGTCAGTGGAAATAAGTAAGTCTGCTCGGAGTATAACTGTATATGGCTTGGCAAATGTAAACAATGCAGCTGCAATACAAGTAGACTTTTAGAACCCTAAAACAGAGCCATACAGCCTTCCAGAAATTTATTGGTAGCAGAAGAGTTTTCTGCCTTACAGTTGGAAAGTTCAGTTTGCAGGAGATGCTTTCAGCTGTTTATTACTGGTGAGACATGTCATGTCCGTGTTCTAGTGTTACTTTGTCATGTTTGTAAGACTGGATTGTACATATACATGTATTCATGTACCTGTAAATCATATCAAAGATTATAATAATCTATTCTTATAGTTCAAATGATTCTAATAATTTAAATGACAAAACATTTGCCAAAGTAGGATAATTGCTCCCCGAAATGGAACTGTTAGGCTAATATTTAGTGAGGGCACATCAGTGTGTATGGTAAGATGTCTAATCATGGCAAGTTGAATTTCCCACCCACCCAACTTTTGTGGACAGCAAGTTGACAAATCCCCATTAGAATGGCTAGTTGAATTTTGTCCACAAACTTGAGGGGGATTGAATTAACTGTACATATGAAAGAAAATACAAAGTATTTCAATTCAAGTTTTCAAAATGAATCTTCAGGGTGAAGAATTTTGCCTATTTAAATGTATAAAGTGCTCTCATACTTCTTTGAACCTGTTCCGAATTTCACAGATGGAAGCTGAACTGTCCTGGTCATTGTTCTGTTAAGTATCACATGCAGCATATTTATCTTCATTATTGATTCAAACCATGTCGGCCATATACATGTACATGTTCAATGTACAGTTTGTCAGCTTATTTCTTCTGCATGTATTGTTCATTTTGTGCATGTATGTTAGGTTTATTGGTAGCAGAAGATTTTGTACATTATGCTAATGAATAATATTATCATGGTCATTTGATCATAATTCACTTAACAGAAGAGGAGATACAACTGTAATAAATGGCATGCACCTCAGAATCTGGGGTTATATGACAAAGCAAAATTTGTTTCTTTTGATATCAAGCTATTCCGTACTATCTTGAGCAGTTGGCTGAATGGGTTATCTGACTATCCATATGTGATGTTACAATGGTATCTCATTGACGAAAGCCAGTCTCTTTATATCTCTTCAACTGTTGCAGCTGCATCTGCACTAACTCAGTCAAATTAAATCTGGACAGATTGGTCTTGGTTGGTTTGCCTTATTATACGAGTACAGTAGGCATAAGCCAGTCAAATCTTATCTTGATATATTTGCTTGTGCTTGTTTGCACTGGTAAATCAGCACAGTACCAGGTAAGCACTTGTTCCCCGAGTTTCCTTACATCTTGATATCTATAGCTGATCCACTTGTCTGTATCCATGCAGCTTCAACTTTGGTATGACAGCTTACATCACCATACCAAGATCAAACATCTTGCTCACTCCATGGCCGAATTTGGCCTTGGGCTATTGTTATCATGTTACCACCTTACCGATAATTATTTCTCATTACCACCATATCTCAAGAATGACTTTCTAGGAATACCAAACTTACATCACACTGGGTTGACCCATATTTTCTTAGGTCACCAGGTGAAAATGTCAATTTATCATGAATTGCATGTTTCCACCATATTTCAAGAATTACTGTCACAAATGCATATAGTCTTTACCCTATCTAGCCTCTGTGATGAAGGGTGTACCGCAGCCTTGGGGGGGCTATATATTTTTTCGCTATCTCTAAGACTAGAGTGCTGAAATTTAACACACTATATCTTTGGGTCAAGTTCTCCTAGAAAATGTAAAAACAATCCAAAATAGCCACCATGGTGATATCACAGTGCCGTTTTGAAAAACGGCATCTTTTGGATGATTTTTCGGCCGGATTCTTTTAATGATAAATTAATAAATAATAATCTGATGTGAATTGTTGCTGGACAATAGCTCTTGATAATGGATTCTTTCCAAATTTGGTATGTGGGTACCTTGCCTAAAGGTAACGCTTGGGATTGCTTTCCATGCCGATCGGCTTACAGGCGGTGCCACCTGGGGACCAAGTTGAAATTTTATTTCCAGGCAATCACTTCTGAAAATCTGAGCTGCTTCTCTACAAATTTGGTATGTGGGTACCTTGCCTCAAAATCTGACGTGGGATTTTCATGCTGATCCACCGGGTAATTGTGGGTACATGTATCTTGCCACAAGATCTTGCTTGGGATTGCATTTTATGCTGGGTACAGACTGTTGCGCTTCCAAGACAAATCAGTACTTTCCAAAAATAACAAATCTGTATCGCTGATCAGTATTCTTAATCCATACGAGGTAAAGTCGTTACCTAGAGTATGATGTATCTCAGTCATGTTTAGATTGTGACTGTTCATATGAACACTAAGAGGACCTTGAAATACACAGGTTCATACGGCGCTAGCCACGGGTTAAGCGAAATTAGACACAAATTACGAAACGTACCGCCATACATCTTACACGCTACGCTCGTATTTTGCTACCAACATGCAATATATTTTGTGATGATTAAATTCGTCACATTTAACATGGGATCTAGCAAATGCTACCAGGCGATCTATATGTATACGCCATATGCAGGTTCCTCTGGTATATTATTGTCCAGATAGGGATAGTTTATGATGTCGAAATTGTAATCATCTCTTTTGTCGCGAAGTCGACTAGAGAGAAGGCTCACTTCATTTTTTGGAGATATAAATAAGATGTGTCGCTAGGGCCATCTGTAGTTTCCTTCAAATCCAGTGAAGGTGGATATATATCCTTCACTGCGTCATTTATATAGTGATTATCCACAGGAAGAAGATGGTCTACATAGCGTTTGGTGGATGAGAAGGAACAGACTTTGAGTCTGCATTTAGTCGTATTCATAAGAGAACATATATACATGTAGGTGCACAACTAGTACCCATTGGATTACCTATATGCTCTTGATATATTGTAATGCCAAATTTCACATTTATCCCATCAATGATATCCATTTGTAGTAGAGCTAAAGAATGCTTTATGGCTTATGATATTAATATATCGGCGATCAGTTTTCTTGAACACCGATACTATGAATGAACCAAGGTGGCCAAAAAGGGTCTGATGAGAGATTGTAGTATAGAGAGTCAAGAAATCCCATTAGGATACATGTCTGTACGGTATGTGACCTTTAGCATCAAGTTCTTCCGTAATTACAAGCGTCTGGATATTTCTTGATGAATCATTTTGAGTTTTTCAATATCCACTTTCATTCAATGCCAGAGTTCTTAGAAGTAGTGGCGCAATGCCTTTCCCAAATGCTTTTACCTACTGAAGGGCTCTCGTCAACATATTTGAAAGGAGCTTGGTGGTGCAGCTTCTAGAACCAGTTATGAATCTAGCTCTGTATGCTGATTTATGCGTTTTGGGAGTCCAGTACACTTTCGGTATATCGTTATGAGTAGTTGGAACACAATACCTCTCCTTGAGAAAAGTTTTGTGGTTTTTAAATAAATCTTCCAGAGTAATGCTGTTTAGGAGTTAGTAGACGTATTCGGCGATGGTGTGCTTATACTCAATTCCTTAACCAGCACCTGGTAATAGCAATATTTACATAAGAATATTATATTATTTGGAGCTTTGTCCGCTGGAACTTGACAAATTTTTACTAGAACTGAAGTTTCTCAGAACTTCTTTCGCTTGGGCATGTTGGGGAATGGTACTACTATCAATATGGCGGATTGTTTCTACGATCTTGTTCTTAATGAGGTCCAGCCAGTCAACGAGTACTGTAGGTTTTTCTCACTTTGACCACTCAATAAATTACTCTTCCAGTGCAATCAAGACTATCCTCTGGTCCGCCTTCAGGTTTATTTTTCTCGGCTCCGTATATTTAGGTCCCTTCATCAGGAGTGTTTTTAGGCCCTCAACAGTCACTAAATCAAGGTCACCAGTCACAACATTCTTGCGTGGTGTACAGATCAAGTTCGTCGAGTCACAATCACAACTGTAGCCTCCAGACGTGTATAAGTTCCAGTTAAACTGCTTGACAGCATTAGAGTAATTGAATATTTTAGTGGCTATAGATTTAGTATACTTATATGAAATGCAATGAGGGTTTGTGAACTTAAAATAGTTTGGTACAGCGCTGCATACCTCGGGTACTTTTAGGATTCGTGGTAAATTAATAATGTGCGGTCCTTTATTCAAGTAGTTGAGTTTCAAGAAAAGCCTATCTTTGGATGTTTCGATTATGTTCACTGGACGATACAATCGAAAATACTCTATATCTTGACAAAGTGTAGTGATTGTGAGTGGTATAATATTTCATGATGACACAGATCATTGTATATCTCTAGCAATTAGGTTTATAATTCTCAGTAGTAACGCATACAGGGCTGCGATGTCTCTATCGGTGGGGCTTGAATAGCTGGGTAATATTGAAAAAATTTGAATGGCGCTTTGTAACATTGCCCAATCCCCTTGACAGTATCATTTAAACTATACGGAAACAATGACCCGAGTTCAAGCATCCAGAACAGTTTCCGCTCTCGGATTTTTCTCTCAAATACAAGGGGGGGTCCTTGGTAGGTGACTATGTCTGGATAATGAAGTTGTCTCCGCCATGGTCGAGGCCAGAAAAATGTTTGCCTATAATAATCGCTTTTTTCTAACAGAATTTCTATGACCTTGGTGGAATAGCCTAGTTTTGCAACAATATTTTGTGACGTTGATTAAAATCGTCATATTTATCACAGGATCTAGCAAATGCTGCTAGGCGAGATATGTATACGCCAGATGCAGGTCCCACTGGAATATTGCTGCCAGAAAGGGATAATTTACGATGCCGAAATTGTAATCATCTCTTTTGTCATAAAGTGGACAAGAGAGAATGCCCTCTTCATTTTTATAGAGATATAGATCTAAATATGATGTGCCTGTAGGGCTATCTGTCCTTCAATTCCAATGAAGGTGGATATATATCCTTCTCTGTTCTTATCCACAGCGAGAAGATCGTCTATGTAGCGTTTGGTGAATGAGAAGGAACGGGCTTTGAATGGATCGGTTTTTGAAAGCGCCTGCGATACATTTGGCGATACATATCGCATGCTGATACCAAAATACGAGCGTAGCGTGCAAGATCTATGGCGTTACGTTTCGTACCTTGTGTCTAATTCCGCTTAACCAGGGGCTAGGGGCCGTATGAACCCATGTACTTCAAGATCCTCATGGTACTCGTATGCACAGTCACAATCAAAGCGTGACTGAGATACATCATTCTTTAGATGACGACTTTACAACGAATATTATGGATTAAGAATACTGATCAGCGATACGGATTTGATATTTTTGGAACATCATGATGTCTTGCCGGCATCATTGAAAACTGTTGGCCGCTTCTCTCTTGCAGGAAACAAGCCTATGTTTATGTATACTATGATTGTCTTTTTGAGTTTGGTGCTAATGCTGTTATATGGAATAGGTCTTTGGATTATGGATGCGGATATTCTCTAATGGACGACGGCTGAATTATGAATGACGGACCAGACGCTTGTAATGCATATAGTCATATTCATAAGAGAACAGATACAGGTCAGCCAACAGGGGGGCACAATTAGTACCCATTGGAATACCTATATGCTGGTGATATATTGTGTTGCCAAATTTCACAAAGATATTTTTAACGAGAAATTCAAGCAACTGATATCTCTTGTATGTAGTAGAGCTAAAGAATATTTATGGCTTTTGACATTAATATATCTACGATCAGTTTTCTTGAACACAGATACTATTAATGAACTTAGACGGCCAATAAGGTCCTGATGAGGGATTGTAGTATAGAGAGTCGAGAAATCCCATGTTGATACATGTCTGTACGGTATGTAACCTTTAGCATCAAGTTCTTCCGTAAGACATTTTGAGTTTTTCAATATCCGCATACATTCAACGCCAGAGTTTTTAGAAAAAGTGGCGCAATACCTTTCCCAAAATATTTTTCCCTCCTGAAAGGCCCACGTCAACAGGGTTGAAAGAAGCTGGGTGGTGCCGCTTTTAGAACCAGTTATGAATCTAGCTTTGTATGGCATTTACCACTTGGAAAAAGGTTTTCGAAAAAAAAGGCCATATAGCCAGACTCCCAAGACTCAATCAAAAAGGGAAACGCCAAACTACAATACAAATCAGGCACCTTCTTGGATATAGAAAAAAACGTGTGACCTTGTATGGATGGACGGGGATAATTATCCAATTAAACAGCCAAGCAATTAAGAGTAGGATACAACACTGGATAAAAAAAATTCCCTACATGACTGAAAATTCAAAGTTCGCATTGGAAACACCATATTCATTGACCATCACCTGGAAAATGGTACCCCACAGGGTAGCGTGATCAGTCCTACCCTTTTTAATACCTTCGTTAGCGGACTAGCCGATGAAATTGACGCCAAACTCCCCAAAATGGAACAATCCCTATTTGTTGACGATACTGCCTGACGATCGCATAAGCACAGACGAAATATACAATATTATATCACAATGACTTCCCTTTTCCTAGTTCATGTTAAACTAATCTGTGGGAATGATGGACAGTATCTTCAACTCGATTCTTATTTTTATATCTCCCTTTGACCTCTCTTTGTTATTTGCTTATTCTAAAATACAGCGCTTGTAAAGATCTTAACTGAACTAAGAAATGTATTGTGAAATTTACATAAAACAGTGTGTTGAGGTCGCAAAATTCGTATCTGAAGGTCCCCCAAACTACAATTTCATACACGGACCTCTTTCGCAACGCGGCCGGGGACTTTAAAATGGTTCTTGCTTCTAAATGTCCGTGGATGTCCGTTCAAATACTTCGCAAGCGATAACTTCCAAATGCTTTGTCGGATTCCTCTGAAATTTGGCGTCTGCATTCTTTGCGACAAGACGTCGGTTGGTATTGAGTTTCAGCAAGATCCGCCGGAAGGTGGCACCACTGCCTCTTGTTCTAATCTTCTGTGAATGTCCGTGGATGTATGCTCAAACCTCGCAAGTAATATTACTTCCAAATGCTTTGTCGGATTCCTCCGAAATTTGGCATCTACATTCTTTGCGAAAAGACGTCGGTTGGTATTGCGTTTCAGCAAGATCCGCCTGTAGGTGGCGCCACCGGGTCTTGTTCCAATCTTCTGCGCATATCCGTGGATGTCCGTTCAAATCATTCGCAAGCGATAACTTTCGAACGATTTGTCGCATTACTCCAAAATTTGGCAAATGCATTCCTTGCGACAAAACGTCAGTTGGTGTTGCATTTCAGCAAAATCCTCCCGTAGGTGGCGTCACTAGAGTTCATTCCATTCTTCTGTGCTGCAAGTGATAACTTATAACACTTGGTCGAATTTCTTTGAAATACCCTACCTTTCTGGGGAATAACATGAGAAACGCTCAACGGATTCTTCTCAAATTTGGCATGCATGTACCATTCCAGGAGATGTTGCTTGGGATTGTCTTTCGCTCACTTGCACACACAGGTGGCGCCACCGGATGGCAAAATCACAAATTTGTTTCCGGGTAATATAACTTGAGAACCACCCATCGGATTATTCTTAAATTTGGTATGAATGTACCGTGACATAAGATGTCGCTTGAGAATGCATTCGCCCACTTGTGCTTAGAGGTGGTGCCACCTGGTGTCAAAATCTAAATTTGGTTTCCGGGCAATAACTTGAGGATCCTCGTCACATTCTTCTCAAATTTGGTATGCACATACCATGACACCATGATACATGTACCATATCCCTTGGGATTGTATTTCGCCCGCTTCTGCCTAGAGGTGGCGCCTCCTGGTGGAAAAATTTGTTTTCGGGCAATAATTTGGCAACTGCTCATCAGATTCTTCTCAAATTTGGTATTCATATGCCGTAAGATGTCACTTGGGCATGGCTTTTTTTCCACGAAAATCCAATTCCCGTCAGCACTCTCGCAAAATAATTTGCGGGAATCCAACAGATTTCCGTAAAATATTAGCAACCTCTATAGAAATGATAGCATTGAATTCCCGTGGATTCCCATAAAGCTGGATTGCGAGAATCTATTTGGATTCCCGTGAATTTTGACGAAAAACAAGGTCTGTTGGGATTGTGTTTCGCACACTTTCGCCTACAGGTGGTGCCACCCGGTGGCAAAATCTAAATTTGGTTTCCGGGCAATAACTTGAGGACCCCTCTTCAGATCCTTCTCAAAGTTCATATGCCGATACCGTGCCATGAGATGTCGTTTGGGATTGTGTTTTGCCTGCTTGCACCTACAGGTGGTGACACCTGGTGGCGAAGTCTAAATTTGGTTTCCAGGCAATAGGTTGAGGATGCCTTCAGATTCTGGTCAAATTTAGTTTGCAGATAATATGCCATGAGATGTCGCGTCGGGTTGCATTTCGGTTACACAATTTCCGTGCTACACCGTGTGGAAACTATATTACAGCAGCAATCAACAGTGCGCCAGCCATTCTGAATTGATCTCAAAACCTGTGGAGGCGGAAAGACCCGTCTGCTTCTTACGCCTGCGAATTAGCAGTTGCCACCCTAGTAGTATATAAAAGGGATATTGACGCCAATTTCACCCGGATGTAGAGGTCATTTGAGGAGGATTTGAGGAGGAGAGGTCAAGTGTACTATAGTTCCGGCAGAATGACCAAAAAGCTACCTCCAACACAGGAGAGTTCCAATTGTTGCAGGGAATGTATTCATCCGCGGTGATGCGGTCTGGCAGCGGTTTTGGCGGTGATTCGGTCGCGGGGAAAAGCTTCCGCGGAGAAAAAGTAGTCCCTAGATAAAATGGTCCGATGGGGTCGAGTGAGGTATCAAAGTGAAGCATTCGTGAAGGGGCATCTAATGGGCTGGGTGTGGGGTTGAACTATCGGCATGCGCGGTGGCCCAAGGGTATGGAAATAGATGTTTTGGGATGTAGGGGAGCCACTAATGGTCCAATGGGGTCGAGTGAGGTATCAAAGTGAAGCCTAGGTGAGGGGGGCATCTGATGGGCTGGGTGTGGGGTTGAACTATCGGCATTCTGCGCATGCCCGGTGGCCCAAGGGTATGAAAATAAACGTTTTGGAGCTAGGGGAGCTACTAATGGTCCAATGGGGTCGAGTGAGGTATCAATGTGAAGCATTCGTGAAGGGGCATCTGATGGGCATGTGTTTTTAGGCGGCCATCTTTTAAAATGGTTGTGTTTTTAGGCGGCCATCTTTTAAAATGGCTGTGTTTTTAGGCGGCCATGTTGGAAAATGGCTGTTTTTTTAGGCGGCCATGTTGGAAAATGGCTGTGTTTTTAGGCGGCCATTGTTGTAGAAAAAACGTATAAAAGGGGTTGATTTTTAGTGGTTGGGTGTATTCATTGCACTACCTTACGGATTGCTCTCACTCTGACTTACCTCACCAGCCTGCCTGCCTGCCTACCTGCCTGTTTGCCTGCCTGATGTGCGACCCCAGGGTCGAGCGTTTATTGTCCCATATGTCTCCGCAAAAAATAAACAAACAAAATGGCGGCGCTTGCTATGGGGATTCCCTTTTGACATCACGACATCGATCGCGCTGCCCTCTGGAGGCAAGGAAGACAACTTCTGACTGGGCGAACCCTCTGTAGGACAAATGCCGGGTCATCTCCCCTGATTCGAACATTTGCGTCTTTACGGGGAATGCCTGTATGATGTATAGGGGTGGTCATTTTGGTCTTGTGGATTTTACTATGGGTTGTGGTTCGTGAAGGGGCATCTGATGGGCTGGGTGTGGGGTTGAAATATCGGCATTCTGCGCATGCGCGGTGGCCCAAGGGTATGAAAATAGCCGTGTTGGAACTAGGGGAGCCACTAATGGACCGATGGGGTCGAGTGAGGTATCAAAGTGAAGCTTATGTGAGGGGGCATCTGATGGGCTGGGTGTGGGGTTGAAATAGGGTCATTCTGCGCATGCGCGGTGGCCCAAGGGTATGAAAATAGACGTTTTGGAGCTAGGGGAGCCACTAATGGGTCGATGGGGGTAGAGGGAGGTATCGAAGTGAAGCATTCGTGAAGGGCCATCTGATGGGCTGGATGTGCGGTAGGAATATCATTCTGCACATGTGCAGACGCAATGCTGAGCTCTCGTCCAATCAGAAGCGAGTATTTCAAATCCGTCACAGATCTCTCGTCCAATCAGAAGCGAGTATTTTGACCCGGTGCATTATGGGACATATCCAAGATGGCGGCACGTATGTTCAAGATGGGGGCACATCCGGTGTCGAAAACTGGCCATTTCGTCGGGATTTGGTCACCTAGTGTCGAAAACTGGACCCTGTATGGGTCCCGCTAGACTTTTTGGAGCTAGGGGAGCCACTAATGGTCCAATGGGATCGAGTGAGGTACCAAAGTGAAGCATTCGTGAAGGGGCATCTGATGGGCTGGGTGTGGGGTTGAAATATTGGCATTCTGCGCATGCGCGGTGGCCCAAGTGTATGGAAATAGACATTTTGGAGCTAGGGGAGTTACTAATGGTCCAATGGGGTCATATGAGGTATCAATGTGAAGCATTCGTGAAGGGGCATCTGATGGCGTGTTTTTGGAAATACGCTCGCTTTTATAGACAGTAACGCCCGTCAACGCTTAGCTTAACGCTTCAACGCCCTGGTGAATTAGCTCAGAAGCTCTGATTTCCATGGATTTGACACCAATTCATCGAAATGCAACGACGCCCGTCAACGCCCGTCGTTACACCTTAACGCCCGTCTCAACGCCTTAACGCCCGTCCCAACGCCTTAACGCCCTTCTCAACGCCTTAACACACTTTCTTAACGCTTTAACTCGTTTAATGATGCGTTCAAACAAATGTTGCTTTTGTGCTATTGCTCTGACATACGCCGCCATTTTGGAGCCGCCATGTTGGGTCCGCCATTTTGGAACCGCCATCTTGGATATGTCCCATAATGCACCAGGTCAAAATACTCACTTCTGATGAGCTCCAAGAGCTCAGATCCAAGAGCTCTGCCACACGGGAGCTCCTACCACCACCACATGGCGTTGACGTTCTCGCGCGTGTGAGTGAGTCAGTGAGTGAGTGAGTGAGTGAGTGAGTGAGGCGTGCAAAACGCCCGTGAGGCGTCCCCAACGCTCGTCTTAACCCATGGACGCACTAACGACGGTGAGTGAGTGAGTGAGTGAGTGAGTCTCAGCCATGATTCGTATGAGGTGTCATCTTTTAGCAACGTCCGCCAACGCCAAGCTTAACGCTTCAACGCCCTGGTGAAATAGCTCAGAAGTTCTGATTTTCTAGATATTCCATGGAATTGTCACTAATTCTTCGAAATGCAGTGACGCCCGTCGACGCCCGTCGTTACGCCTTAACGCTCTAACATAACGCCTTAGACGCCATGATATAGACTGGAGAGAGAACAACAACAACAACAACAACGATGACACATGAGAGAACAACAACAACAAGAAGTTTTTTCATATAGTTTATTTTCCACAATGTTACAGCATACCCACGCTGGGGGAGCCGCGTTGGGTATGTTTACAACTCAAAAAGACTCTTGCCCAATCAGAGGCCACCATTTGCATCTGTCATATTCGTTCCTGTCCGTTAGATGTATTCTTGTCCAATCAGAAGTCGCCATTTCAGAAAGTTTCATCTTCGGACATGTTCGCTCTGAACCGTTTATTCTAATCATCGTCGGACAGGCCTGGATATTCTTCGGGAAGCATGTCCTGAAACAGTTGTTTGCGCATTCTGATCGCATTTTCCAGAGCCTCGGTGGGTGGTAGCCCCATAGCCTCTTCCAAGTGACGCTTGGTCTTCATGATGGACCTGTGCGTGGGATCGCCCTTCATTTCAAGCGGTAGTAAGGTATACTGTTCATAGATATCAGCATCCGCCTCAACGGACTCCTCAGAGTCTTCAATCCCATGTATAGTTTTCTGGTGTCGCATCATATCGTAATGTCTGGTGAACGTGCGTTCGCACTCAGAGCAAGTATAAGTCATGTTGACGGTTGAACGTCGACTGTGCGTGTTTTTGGAAATACGCTCGCTTTTATAGACAGTAACGCCCGTCAACGCTTAGCTTAACGCTTCAACGCCCTGGTGAATTAACTCAGAAGCTCTGATTTCCATGGAATTGACACCAATTCATCGAAATGCAGCGACGCCCGTCAACGCCCGTCGTTACGCCTTAACGCCCGTCACAACGCCTTAACGCCCGTCTCAACGCCTTAGCACACTTTCTTAACGTTTTAACGTCGTTTAATGATGCGTTCAAATGTTGCTTTTGTGCTATTGCTCTGACATACGCCGCCACTTTGGAGCCGCCATGTTGGATCCGCCATTTTGGAACCGCCATCTTGGATATGTCCCATAATGCACCGGGTCAAAATACTCGCTGCCCATCTCTAACCCAAACACACACTTGCGCGCCGGGGTCAAAGGTCAGTTCCGGTCACCTTTAGCGACGTACACCAATCAGAAGCGAGTATTTCAAATCCGACACAGAGCTCTCGTCCAATCAGAAGCGAGTATTTTGACCCGGTGTATTATGGGCCATATCCAAGATGGCGGTTCCAAAATGGCGGATCCAACATGGCGGCTCGAAAATGGCGGATCCAACATGGCGGCTCCAAGAATTGCGCGCAGGGGTCCGTTAAGGTGTTGAGACGGGCGTTAAGGTGTAACGACGGGCGTTGACGGGCGTCGCTGCATTTCGGTGAATTGGTGTCAAATCCATGGAAATCAGAGCTTCTGAGCTAATTCAGCAGGGCGTTGAAGCGTTAAGCTAAGCGTTGACGGGCGTTACTCTCTATAAAAGCGAGTGTATTTCCAAAAACACGCACCGTCGACGTTCAACCGTCAACATGACATACTTGCTCTGAGTGCGAACGCACGTTCACCAGACATTGCGATATGATGCGACACCAGAAAACTATACATGGGATTGAAGACTCTGAGGAGTCCGTTGAGCCGGATGCTGATACAGAGACTGCTGAGAGTGTACCGACTGATAACGAAACAGAGATTGCCGAGAGTCTAGCTAGTGATGCGAGGAGCTTGACCTCAGATAGTCAGCATACGTGCGTGGAAAGTGAGGCAGAACCTATCTTCTGGGATCGTATTGTGACAGCGGCTATCAATACTTACGATCTATGAACAGTATGCCTTACTACCGCTTGAAATGAAAGGCGATCCCACGCACAGGTCCATCATGAAGACCAAGCGTCACTTGGAAGAGGCTATGGGGCTACCAGCCACCGAGGCCCTGGAAAATGCGATCAGAATTCAGGACATGCTGCCCGAAAAATATCCAGGCCTGTCCCACGATGATTAGAATAAACGGTTCAGAGCGAACATGGTCGAAGATGGGACTTGATGAAATGGCGACTTCTGATTGGACAAGAATACATCTAACGGACAGGAATGAATATGACAGATGCAAATGGTGGCCTCTGATTGGGCAAGAGTCTTTTTGAGTTGTAAACATACCCAGCGCGGCTCCCCCAAGCGTGGGTATGCTGTAACATTGGGGAAAATAAACTATATGAAAAAACTTCTTGTTGTTGTTGTTCTCTCATGTGTCATCGTTGTTGTTGTTGTTGTTGTTCTCTCTCCAGTCTATATCATGGCGTCAAAGGCGTTATGTTAGAGCGTTAAGGCGTAACGACGGCCGGCGACGGGCGTCACTGCATTTCGAAGAATTAGTGACAATTCCATGGAATATCTAGAAAATCAGAACTTCTGAGCTATTTCACCAGGGCGTTGAAGCGTTAAGCTTGGCGTTGGCGGACGTTGCTAAAAGATGACACCTCATACGAATCATGCCTGAGACTCACTCACTCACTCACTCACCGTCGTTAGTGCGTCCATGGGTTAAGACGGGCGTTGGGGACGCCTCACGGGCGTTTTGCACGCCTCACTGACTCACTCACTCACTCACTCACTCACTCACTCACTCACACGCGCGAGAACGTCAACGCCCTGTGGTGGTGGTAGGAGCTCCCGTGTGGCAGAGCTCTTGGACCTGAGCTCTTGAGCTCATCAGAAGTGAGTATTTTGACCCGGTGCATTATGGGGCATATCCAAGATGGCGGTTCCAAAATGGCGGATCCAACATGGCGGCTCCAAAATGGCGGCGTATGTCAGAGCAATAGCACAAAAGCAACATTTGTTTGAACGCATCATTAAACGAGTTAAAGCGTTAAGAAAGTGTGTTAAGGCGTTGAGACGGGCGTTAAGGCGTCGAGACGGGCGTTAAGGCGTAACGACGGGCGTCGCTGCATTTCGATGAATTGGTGTCAAATCCATGGAAATCAGAGCTTCTGAGCTAATTCACCAGGGCGTTGAAGCGTTAAGCTAAGCGTTGACGGGCGTTACTGTCTATAAAAGCGAGCGTATTTCCAAAAACACGCCATCAGATGCCCCTTCACGAATGCTTCACATTGATACCTCATATGACCCCATTGGGCCATTAGTAACTCCCCTAGCTCCAAAATGTCTATTTCCATACCCTTGGGCCACCGCGCATGCGCAGAATGCCGATATTTCAACCCCACACCCAGCCCATCAGATGCCCCTTCACGAATGCTTCACTTTGGTACCTCACTCGATCCCATTGGACCATTAGTGGCTCCCCTAGCTCCAAAATGTATAGCGGGACCCATACAGGGTCCAGTCTTCGACACTAGGTGACCAAAACCCGACGAAATGGCCAGTTTTCGACACCGGATGTGCCGCCATCTTGAACATACGTGCCGCCATCTTGGATATGTCCCATAATGCACCGGGTCAAAATACTCGCTTCTGATTGGACGAGAGATCTGTGACGGATTTGAAATACTCGCTTCTGATTGGACGAGAGCTCCGCATTGCGTCTGCACATGCGCAGAATGATATTCCTACCGCACACCCAGCCCATCAGATGGCCCTTCACGAATGCTTCACTTCGATACCTCCCTCGACCCCATCGACCCATTAGTGGCTCCCCTAGCTCCAAAACGTCTATTTTCATACCCTTGGGCCACCGCGCATGCGCAGAATGACCCTATTTCAACCCCACACCCAGCCCATCAGATGCCCCTTCACGAATGCTTCACATTGATACCTCATATGACCCCATTGGACCATTAGTGGCTCCCCTAGCTCCCAAAACGTCTATTTCCATACCCTTGGGCCACCGCGCATGCGCAGAATGCCGATATTTCAACCCCACACCCAGCCCATCAGATGCCCCTTCACGAATCACAACCCATAGTAAAATCCACAAGACCAAAATGACCACCCCTATACATCATA
>JAVTVY010017672.1:0-68550 GCA_036873755.1 Hanleya hanleyi
AAACGAGGTTTACTGGACATTGTCGGCCATGCTGCTTCGGTCGCTTTTGGATTAGCGACTTCCGCCGATATCACCCGCGTACGTCAGCTATTCGCTTCAACAAGGTCAACGACTCAGGCCATTATTAATTATTCTAACACTCTGGCGACTCATGTTAACAAGGCATTCCAAGAGATTTCACTTTCCCGTGATCAGCTGAATCGTCTCTCTGGCACTGTTGCTAACGTTACAAAGCATCTTACCATCCTGGATGATGCGGTCAACCGTGCTTCTGTGGATAGGCAACACCTGACATTGTTGTTACAGTTTAGTCACGTGGTTGATGCTCTTGAGCTAACATTGCAGTCGTTTTCTGATGCTCACTCTCAGTATCAGCATCACGTCGCTTCCCTGGAATTAGGCCATTTGACTTGATTTGTTTCCACCTACCCAGCTCCAGAAGGTGCGAGACTATCTTCCGGTTGGTGTCCGTCTTGTATCCTCGTACCATTGGTACTACCGCCACGTCTTGGTTCATCCGATCTGGAATGCAGTTACTCTTACTTATGTGGCCACACTGCCATTAATCGATGACGGTGCATATGTCGAGTATGGGTTGCAGTCTCGGGCCATGCCGATCCAGGCTTCTGAACATTATTTGCAAGTTGTTTTTCCTGTTGATCATATTGGTCTCGATACTAAGACTGGTTGGTATTTTGTGCCCAGCGGATGTTCCGGACAATCTCCTCGCGTGTGTTATGATAATGTCCAGTTGCAGAAGAATCACATTCCATGTATCATGAGTCTTTTAACGAACAGCTCAAACCCTGCATGTATGATTCGTCTTATCAGATCTAACGATACTTCCAGCAAGCTGTTTGAACTTTCTACTGGTGAATTTGTATTACAAACTTTTGGTGAACGTATCTCTGAGCATTGTGCTGGCCAGCGGACCATTTCTCATTTTTTGGAATATGGTTTATTTTGCTCAGTCCAGGTAATTGTACTTTTTCTGGTGTAGATTGGAAGGTGAAGCGTGTCGCTACGACTTCGCACCATTATTCCTTCCTGACCGCTACCGTTGAGCTCCCTACAATATCTATTCCCCACCTCCTTAACGTTACCCGGATTGTCAATCACTTGTGTGTCACACCATTACAAGCGTCTAGTCCGTCATTCATAATCCAGCCGTCGTCCATTAGAGAATATCCGCGTCCATAATCCAAAGACCTATTCCATTTTCCACATAACAGTATTAGCACCAAATTCAAAAAGACAATCATAGTATACATAAACATAGGCTTGCCTTATCCAAGGTAAGTTCAGTTCCCCTTCAGTATGGCGTATACATATCTCGCTTAGTAGCATTTGCTAGATCCTGTGTTAAATGTGATGATTTTAATCAACGTCACAAAACATTGTTGCTGAAACTTATAAAACAGGGCTATTCCACCAAGCGCCTCCACTCAAAGTTTCTCAAATTTGGCGATACATATCGCATGCTGATAGCAAAATACGAACGTAGCGTGCAAGATCTATGGCGCTACGTTTCGTAACTGTGTCTAATTCCGCTTAACCCGGGGCTAGGGGCCGTATGAACCCATGTACTTCAAGATCCTCATGGTACTCATATGAACAGTCACAATCAAAGCGTAACTGAGATACATCTTTTTTTAGATGACGACTCTATAACGAATATTATGGATTAAGAATACTGATCAGCGATACGGATTTGATATTTTTGAACATCATGATGTCTTGCCGGCATCATTGAAAACTGTTGACCGCTTCTCTCTTGCAGGAAACAAGCCTATGTTTATGTATACTATGATTGTCTTTTTGAATTTGGTGCTAATACTGTTATGTAGAAAATGGAATAGGTCTTTGGATTATGGACGCGGATATTCTCTAATGGACGACGGCTGGATTATGAATGACGGACTAGACGCTTGTAATTAGATGACATTGACACATTGACGAATGACGTTCTTTCTCGGATATTTTGACATATATTTCTTTTGGTGTTATTTTGTGTGCCGGCTTTGTTGTATTTTTCTATTTTTGTTGTTTCCGGAAGCGCTTGTATCATCGTTTTTTCACCTGTTGTAATCCTTTGTGTACTAGCCCAGTACCTACTGATGTACCCGAGTGTGTTGAATTACAGGAGGTGGCGGCGACTAATGTCCAGCCGTCATGCTCCACTACCGTTTTTCCATCTTTGTATCCTCCATTGTAATTTGTTGATATATAGCTCTATTTTTGTTGTTTTTGTTTTTGTTTTTTGTTTTTGTTTTTCTTTTTTTTCTACTTCTTTTGTCACTGGACTGGCAGGATGCATACTGTCTGTTCCTAAAGGAGGGAGATGTGTTGGTTTTCCCGTTTGTCTGGTCTAATCAACCAGCTAAGTGGTACAACACATCTGGCTTCTTTGCCCTTTCATCTTTTTCTGGACATTTATTTTCTTGTATATTCTTATTGTAGTTGTATGGTACTTTACAAGGTATCATTCAACTTAGAATAGTGGAGATATGTAAGATATCAGCATCTTATGATAATTGGTTTTCTACAAGTTATTCAGATATAAGCATCTTATGATAAATAGTTTTCTACAATTAAATGTTGCATAGTCTTGATGTCATATATGATGCCTGCCTGTATGGGTTTATAACATTGCATATGAAAGCTATGGCGGGTTGTAATACCCCGGTAAATGTTTTGATTTGTTTGACACTTCAGTGTTCTATTTGCATCGTTAAAAATGTGGAGGGATGTTTTTAACCCAATTCACAAATCTGTGTTTCACAGTTCTCATAATTTAACATGCTGTCACTGTACTTGATAATCCCGTAATGTTTTCTTTTGTGTTTACGAAATTGCATGTTCATGATTTGAAATGTCCAAACAGTACTGAAAAATATGTTGTTTGTATAGGTCAGTCGATGGTATAAATACATAGGCCGATTTACCTAGAGCAGACAATTTTGGAACTCCGTCTCGATGAAATGTATCAGAAACTTTAGGTCTAAATTTAACGTTTAGGGGCTGTCGTTGTTTGTCATTTGGCCATCGTCTGTACCACCTTTGATGTCAGAAGTCTGGAATAAAATCTTCAACTTCGTAACAACTTGATGACGACTTTCTTGGTGGAATTTCTTAAGGCAAAAGGTACAGGGCTATGAACTTCTTTCAGACTGCTGTAAAGACCCAGCAGCGAACTCGCAAGCTAGTTCTCGGTACATGTAAAGTTGCTCGGTCGCCCTAACCAAGCCAGGCTATCATCTTACCGGCACAAAAGCCCGGGTTAGAACAATAATATCAACATCTTGACGACCAAAAAGTTTACAACGCGGATATAAGGTGCATTATGGGTTACAATATGCCTCAACATCCATTTGAACTTTTATTAGTTCCATAACTTACACGAACTGTTGATTGATACATCAAATATCACCATCGGAACTTTTTAGTCTCATTCGAAGAGGTCTGATATTTCCCAACGGGACTAGAAAGTCCCAAAACTAATTAACCTAATTTCGATAGGAAACTGAGCTGTTTTCCCAAAAATGAAACTAGCATTATGTTCTTGATGTTGAAAATCATTCATAAAAAATTCCCAGTTAGGCTGACTAAAAACTTTCTCAGACTAGAGTGCAACAATGTTCTTCTGAAATTCACTGGTTTGCTGAGAGGGTTACCCGAGTGTCTGGTGATGTCACAAGTGGTTGTTGGTCGCAGGTCGCTATAGTTTGTTTCAGATAGTGGGAGATACCATTCCGTTTGTACCTAAATGTCCCGACGGCAGGTTGTGGAACTGACCTAATGTCCCGACGGCAGGTTGTGGAACTGACATAATGTCCCGACGGCAGGTTGTGGAACTGACTGTGAGCTTAGTCAATTAAGAGGGGTAGGGAGTTTTTTGTCCCATCGGTAAACAAAGGGTTAACGACGTGTTTGTACCCCTTGGGGCATTATGCGGTTAGTGTATGCATGGCACCACAGAATTTCACATAGGTATTAGTGGGAAATACAAGCAACTCACGAAGACACGAGAAATTGTAAACCACTTCTATCTTGCAAGAAACCATCTTGTTTTTTGTTTATTTTGTTTTCTTTAGTTCTTGTCATGCATATTTGAAATTGATATAAACTGTCGTATAAAATACGTTCGATGAACAGACGCGAAAATCCTTCTGCGGACGACAGTTGAATATTGAATGAATTGTAAGTACCGTATACGTTAAGTGACAGCGTTATATAAGTCTAGTAGCTTCCTCTAGAAATAACATATCGAAGATCAGTTTTCTTAAGCGTCGATTCAATTAATGATCCAAGGCGTTAGATTAATTCCTGAAGATGAATTGCTGAGGACGGATGAATCGCATCTGGATATACGGTGTGTGTCCTCTCGAGTCCAGTTCTATCGCAAGACATTTCATTTCACGGGTTCCACGAACTAGAGTACTTCTCTTCCAGGGCATATCATCCAAGAGTTGTTTCTTTGCTGTCTGAATATCTGATATAAATATATACGTGAAATTTGATATCCTTATACTATACTAAAAGCATATAATTATTTAAATAGGTAAACCTTTATCTCTTCTAAGAATATGACAATACATCATTAAGAAATTGTTTTAAGTGATCGTTTCTCGTTCATCCAACGCTATATTCTTGCTTTAGATAATCTCTATAACTGTATATAAAAGACGAAAATCCCCTTTCTCTGGGTTTGATGGGAACAAACGGTATTTGGGTCTTGTTTGGGGCGACAGCTGGCTAATGCATGTATCTATTTAAGCATGAACGTAAATTCAACACCTGAGTTATTTTTTAAGGCTTTCCGAAACTGATTTTACTTCCTATTGGGAAATTGTCGGAATACATTTGGTTGTAAAACATCTGGAGCCAGATAAAATTTCGCTTTGCATGATGTTTTATGTATTATGGGTGTCAACAACCCTGATGAGTTCAGCTGGAATCCATTAACACCTTTTGGTTATGTAGTGTACTTGGATACAATATCCCGTACCGCGGCAAATATCAGCTAATGGTATACCACACCAAAATACAAATACATCTAGTCAACTGTATCGGGCAATGATTGGAATCGATTGATATCAACTCTCGTCCAGATGATTTGCTGAATATCGTTCGATAAGACACTCATCTTGATACTCGTCTTTATCAGAAACTCGTTATCTCTGACCACCATCCATTCTTTGACCTAAGCGAATTAATTGGCAAATCCATACAGCGTCGAGTGGTCCAAACAAACGTTGTGCGAGTCGATGTTCTGCTGATTTGTGGGAACTGTTATTTCAGAATAGCACACACCTGTGGGGTAAGAATCCCATATGATGATTCATGTACTTCAAGATCCTCACGATGTTCATATGAACAGACACAATGACAGCGTGATACATCATTGTCTAGATGATGACTTTAAAACGAAAATCATATGGATTAAGAATACTGATCAGCGATACGGATTTGATATTTTTGGAGAATCATGAGGTCTTGCTGGCGTCATTGGAAACTGTTGACCGCTTCTCTGGCAGGAAACTAACCTATGTTTATGTATACTATGTTTTCCTTTAAATTTGGTGATAATGCTGTCATTTGAATTAGGTCTTTGGATTATGGACGCGGAAATTTTTAATGAACGACGGCTGAATATCGAATGACGAACTAGCCGCTTGTATGCAAACAATGACCAAGGAGACACACAATGTTTATCTCTGATCTAGAGTTTGGAACTGATGAGTACTTTGCCGTTATCGCAACGAGGTATTAGACATTTGCCTGAGTGTACGACGGTTGACGAATTTATATACTGTGCTGAACTGCATAACAAATTCCGAATTATGAATCTCGTGGCGAGACAAATGACAAGACCCACGTTTAAAGTAAACGTACCTTGACACAAATACCGACAAAAATCCGGCATAGATAGTCGTTTATACTACACTCCCCTGTATGTCAGCAGTACAAAAGGACTAAAGAGACAGTCAAAAGAGTTCTGAAAATAATTTTCTTCTATTCGAATACAGGTCACACAAACGGTATCCTCTGTTTTTGTAATAATTAACTATCTGCGCAGGTGTATTTGGGAGAAGCTATAATAGAAATTCGGTCCAGTTGTGATAGATATGGTTCACGTCTTTCCGTAATTCGATAAAGCGTTAACCATGATGAAACCGGATGAAGTGGCAGACAGTTGTAACTTTCTGGCCGAAATACCTTGAGTAAATAAAGATGTGGAGCAAAAGAAACTGACAATCGGATTACGCTGTTTCCAGTCTTCGCCATTATTCTGTGTCGGTCGATATGCAGCCGCAGTCGGATAGGGGTTCAGGTTCACCCGCAGCTCGACGGTTGTGAAGATAATCTTCAATACAACGTTATCTCCTTTCCTTCCTGAGTTGTATATAGTCTTGCCAAATATCAGCTGAGAGCGTTTTCCGTCATTCTCCAAAACGGACTGTTTACACGTAGCAACACAATTCTCAGTTGATTTATTGTTAGCATAATTTCAAGAAACCAGTCCTTATTTTTATTTATAACGCTAAATTTGGTGGACATTAAACAGAGATACTGGCAAAGCGTCGGCGAAGATAACTCTGTCGGGAGTTTATTTGTCGGCCAATCAACGAACACCATCAATCTCTGCTTCAGAGACACGAGTGATGTTAGGAGCTTCGTGAGCTTTTTTCTGTCTATGTACTGTAATATGAATCTTCACGAGTTTAACGATTTGTGGATGTAACGCATTAAATAAAGCAGATGCCGAGACTACTTTGGTCTTGTTCCGAAAAAGAAGACGAACGAAATGACGATACTGAAATAGGTCAATAAATGAGATATTGTCCAAATTGGAATGAAGGTGCTTTGGTGGTTGAACCCTAGCTCGTCGAAATCGGCACATTTCCAGAGCGATAAAAATGTCCCCAAGGACAAATATGCCCAGCATGCCCAGTGGTCTTAATTACATACATACATAATGATCAGTCGCTACGAATCTTGAACACACTGATATTCTTTGGAATCCAGAAATCCAGTGGATTTAATCCAGTGGATTTTAACTCCAAATACAGTCCAGATTAGCTAGATTCAGATTTGTGATGTGTACTGCCCTAAAATATATATGCTTAAAAAGAGCAACACAGCTGTGATGTTTGAGACATTTGGTTGATATAACTATCTGGGCATCATGAGGAGTTATGACTTTGGCTTTTGACATAAGAATAATAGATCTCTTTAGAATCACATGAATATTAAACATACCTGAAAAGTACAAGATGTTCGGTGAATCATAAGATTAAGGTATATTGCATATAATGGTAGATTCAGTTTCGGAGTGCTCTGACCTTGGACTTCAAGTTAATGACTTCTATATTGACAGAGTGATGGCTATTTATCTATTATATGTTCTGTAAACTTTAAAGTGAATTGACAAAGATTACGTACACACGCACAGAGAGGCAGAGGATCTATATTCCCCGACCAGGATTCAGGTGGAGGATAATAATTGGTTTCTTCGGTATTATATCGCTTAAAAATGTGTGAAGCTAGCAGACCCTATTGGTCAGGTGGATATACTATTTTTAGGTCAAGTTGTCCCTTGTACCGCTTTTAACATTTTGACTCTGTGACCTTTGAAAGTAGGTCAGGGTCAGTCGGGAGTGAGGCGGCATTGTGTGTTGCTATTCATATTTTTGAACTCGGTGACCTTTGAAAATCGGTCAGGATCAGTCTGGCGTGAAGTTTGAAGTTAGCATTTGGCGTGAAGTTTGAAGTTAGCATTGTGCCGAAGATCAAGATTCTAGGCGAAGTTTCACCCTATATACTGTGTTTACAGGCAAATAGGACCACCATTCACATTTTGACATATGTGGTCTATTACAATAAGCCAAGGTCAGTATAATAGGTCAAGGTCAGTACGGATATAAATTATTCCAGAGGCTTTCATAAGGATAGGTCATGGTCAATCTGGGGTGAACTAGCTCTTATAAGAACGAGATGCTCTTATAAGTCCGCATTTTGCCAAAGATCGAGATTCTAGGTGAAGTCGTCCCTTCAATCGTCAGACAACTACGACCACTATTCACATTTTGACCTCAGTGATCTATTACAATAAGTCAAAGTCAGCCCAGAGCGAACTTGAACCTGAGGGCTTCATAAGGCACCATTGTGCGAAATATCTCCGTCGATCATTGTTATTGAGATATTTTGTTCACAATGCTATTCACATCTTGACGTCTGTGAAGTTTGATAATACGTCATGGTCAGTCTAGAGAGAACCTGACCCAGAGGCTCTTTCGAGTCAGCAGTGTACCAAAGATAAAGACTCTAGGCGAAGTTGAATACTGTGTTTACAGGCAAATGTTTATTATCATAGCGCAAGGTCAGTACGGAGTGCGTAATTTTCTGTCTCAAGCTCTCTTTGGTATTGAAATATTGTGTTAATGCTAGTCACATGTTGACCTCTGTGACAAATATCAAGGTTCTATCCCTCTGTAAGGGATCATGTCAAAATTTGAATCGAGGAACGCGGTCCATTTTTCACGCATGCCCGGTCCGATTGGAACGTGTGCAACCCGATTTTATTATCGACGCGGTCTAGAATTCACGCTGGCTCGGTCCCTTTTTCGACCACGGTTCGAATAAAGTTGCTCGAGGATCAATAATGCCCACGTCCAGAAAGGACCAGCCCCACTGTAGGGTTTTTTGACGTGGGCCGGTCCAACGCTGAGAGAGTTTACCGCATACACGGTCTATTTTCACGTGGAAATGCAAATAGAAGTATCCAAATTTTTACATGCTCCATAATTGAGATATTGCATTCACAACATTTGGGACGAAAACACTGACGGACGGCAGGACGGACGTACGAACAACCGTCCTACTTTCATGCTATTGTCAAGGAATTTGGCCTTTATCTTTGAGTAAAAACAATAGATGATTTTAGATTGCGTTCGGAGATGCTGTGGCATTGACTTTCAACCCGATGACCTGAATATCAATAGCGTGTGAGCTTTTATCCGAATATATCTTCGATGGAAATTTGGAGTGGGATCGATTGACTGAATACTTTCTAAGTTATCGTGATAACAAGAATTTGTGACACACACAAACACACAGATAGACAGAGAGTGATTCTATATTACCCGACCGGGGTCCGGCGAGGAATATTTAGTGTGAGTCTCAAGAACGATGAACAACTCTTTCTAAAAGCATATGGTGTCTCAATGACGTCGAATTTGGGTAATGTTGTTTCAGCTTAACAGTGCTCACTACAACCCAGATGTAACTCTATACCAGTAATTGCATAGCTTTGCTGGGCGCCTTCCTTGTTGTGTACCCTTAACCACATTCTCTTTTGATGTAAGAAACATAAAACAATTCAGTAATGCGCTTTCGAGGGGATGAAGCAAAAAATACCAAGAACTTGTGAAAACAAAGACCACATGTCAAACCACAAACCAACTTTACTATATAATTTGACAGCAGTGTGTAGGACAACCAATGCTAAAGATTATACACTCAATTGTGTATTATGCTCCGGGGCGTGAGACAATGTGTCAAAAGTTTTCTGCTTGACGTACTGAAGAAGTAGTTTATGAACCGCAAGTTCAACATAATAATATGGCGTAAGTTATTTTCACAAGTTCATTCGATTCGAGATAATTACAACACATATAAGGGAAGTTGGAAGAGGTGCCGACATACTGACTGCGTCATATGACTTCACAGAATAGTCTTCTGGTAAACCTATTCTAAAGCACAGACCAAAAACCTAATATAGGGAACGCCGTCTTTGTCAATAGATCATATTTTTAAGGAGTTTGATACATATTCAGTTAATTATACCGCCAATAAATATCTGTTCCCCGTGGTATATTCTTACATCTGTATTCATATCCTCTAACAAGTCACCTAGTCTTTCTTCTATTTCCCTTGATCATCCATTAACTGTACTCCGGTATTCCCACACATATTCATTGTTCTATCCATCCAAGATTCATATTGTCATTTCTACACTACTTCTTATATACATCAGTAGATTCCGTATTTCCCTTAATTTCTCACACAAATATCCTAGTGTACCATCGGATGTTTATAGCGTATCTGGTACGGTAGATGTATTCGAAGACTGCCCGGACACTTTTGGACTGGGGGCCCTCGGTAGCCGAGTGGTCTAAGGCGCTTCGCTGGTGACCGCTAGCCTCACACCGCTGAACCGGCATGGGTTCGAGCCCAGCTGGTCCGTGTGTGATAGTCTGTCAGTTACTTGCCGAAGGGCGATGGTTCTCTCCTGGTACTCCGGCTTCCTCCACCAACCAAACTGACTGTCACCATATGAGTGAAACAAACTTGAGTGTGACATTAAGCCAAGTTCCCTCCATCCCACTTTTGGACTGCAGTATTTTTCAATTATGACATTTTCTTTTCCTACACCTTTAATAAGCAACAGTCCGCTGGACTCAAATATCCAATACTCTTTAATCATAAATCGCAATTATACATTAATATGCATTTCGTAGCGAACATGTTGGAAGATCAAAGGGTTCCGACATATATCCGAGCGGATAGGTCGAGACGTTAATGTGTGCTAATGACTCTCTCCAAGATCAAAGGAAGGACATGGATTCTGTTTATGGGGTTGTTATAGTTGAGAGATTTAAGATGTGAGAACATTTGATATTGCAGGAAATCTTTTATCTGATTTAAGTGCCGAGTACAAGTAGAGGACACATTCGACACTACTGTAAACAACGTCCAGGTACAATTACGATTGACGAACATTATCATGGGAACATAATGGTGCAATAGAAAACCGCTGATCACTTCCTTCTAGCAAGAAAACATCCAAGTGAATTTCCAAGTCGTTCTCCAGAGTAGGCTATGATGTATCTCAGTCACGCGTTCACTGCTCATTTGAACGCCACGAAGATGTAAATACAAGGCGTTCACACGGCCCCCACACCAACACCATCTGTGCAGTTACAGCTATAGAACCGTCAATATTAACAGGAGTATCATGCTCTAAACTGCTGTATTTTAACCCGACTATATGGAGCAATAAGAAAAAGGCACTTGTATTACTGACGCGGATATTGTTGTAGAGGATACCATGCTGACTTTTGGTTCCGATATGAACGCCAGATCCAATATTCAGTAACCATCACTCGTTAATTATGAAGAATTTCAGTACTAATATAATGAATATGCCTATTGTATAAGGTTTAGTTCATTTATTTGAGAGGAAAAGATGATCCTATATCGGAAATGCCGCGGTATCGAGTAGTTCACGATTTTCAGTCATTCTGGAATATTAGACAGCATAATCTCCATAAATAATAAATATGAGAAGTAAACAATTCATCATAAGCCATTTACTCTCTGGGAGCCGCGTCGTTAGGTCTGTTTTTGTCGTGCGTAGTTGATATAAAAATCAGTTTGACAGTGAGAGCAAGCCCAATATTATTGAGTCTAGAATGAATACCAAAGATCAAACAAGTTCCATCAAAATTCGTTGGTGTATCAGTATCCAGATATTATGGGAGCATATTTTGACGCTGGCAAACACAGAATAATACATGAACTGATGAGGTCGGATCGATGGGGCATATGATATAATGTTTATATTCTCTTTGGGAGAAGATAGATGGGCACTGCACGTATTTCTATTTAGTTAACGCCCGTTAGGACCGTCATAGAAATTGACATATTTTGGCAACCATTGGCTTCTTGGATGATTTGGACTATCGGCGTTTTCCTTTAAATCCTGTGAAGGTGGATTATGTTCCTTCACCACATGGTCTATTGTATCATCCAAAGCTAGAATTCTTTATGTGATCTTTGTGTGAATGGAGAGGACTGGGTTTGGTAATTGTTATCTGTTAATTCCGGCATATAGGCGTATTTATAATAGAACAGCTATAGGTCCGGCATCAGGTGTGGACAATTTGTGTTCCTGAGAGAGAGAGAGAGAGAGAGAGAGAGAGAGCATTGTATTTAACGTCGTGTTTGTTCCCTTTGGTGCATTATGCGGTTAGTGTAAGCATGGTACCACAGAATTTCACATAGATATTAGTGGAAAATACAAGCAACTCAGGAAGACACGAGAAATTGTAAACCACTTCTATCTTCCAAGAAACCATCTTGCTTTTTGTTGATTTTTTTTCTTTAGTTCATGCATATTTGAAATTGATATAAACTGTCGTATAAAATACTTTCGATTAACAGACGCGAAACTTCTTCTATCGGCGACGGTTGAATATTGAATGAATTGTAAGTATACCTTAAGTCTACCAGCTTCTACAAATAAAATATTGATGATCACTATTCTTAATTCCTGAAGATGAATTGCTGAGGACGGATGAATCGCATCTGGATATACGATGTGTCCTCTCGAGTCAAGTTCTATCGCAAGACATTTCATTTCACGGGTTCCACGAACTAGAGTGCTTCTCTTCAAGGGCATATCATCCAAGAGTTGTTTCTTTGCTGTGTGAATATTTGATATAAATATATAAATATGTGAAATCTGATATCCTTATACTATACTAAAAGCATATAATTATTCAAACAGGTAAACCCTCATCTCTTTTAAGAATACGACAATACATCATGCAGAAATATTTTAAAGTGATCGTCTCTCTTTCATCCAACGCTATATTCTTGCTTTAGATAATCTCTATAACCCTATACAAAAAAAAACAGAATCTCCTTTCTCTGGGTTTGATGGCAACAAACGATAATACATCTGGCTATGCATGCATCCATTTTAAATTTAACACCTTAGTTATCTTTCAAGGCTTTCCGAAACTGATTTTACCTCCTGTTGGGAAATTGTCGAAATACATTTGGTTGTAAAACATCTGAAACCAGATCAAATTTTGCTTTGCTTGATGTTTTATGTATTATGGGTGTCAACAACCCTGATGAGTTCAGCTGAAATCTATTAACACCCTTTGGTTATGTAGTTTACTTGCATGCAATATCCCGTACCTCGGCAAATATCAGCTAATGCTATTCACACCAAAAGCCAAATACATCTATAGTGAATTGTATTTGAGAGAGATCGATTTGTTGTATAAATTTTAATGTATTTACATGTTTTTAATGCATTAGTTTACTGACTTATTAACTTGAATACTTAGAATTCTGTTTGATCGTCGCTATATAGCTGAAATATTGCTGAACGCGACATTAAACCTTATTTCTCTCTCTCCCTGTATCAGGCAATGATTGCAATCGACTGATATCAACTCCCGTCCCGATGATTTGCTGAATATCATTTGATAAGACTATCAGTATTGATACTCTTTATCAGAAACTCGTTATGTCTGCCCACCATCCATTCTTTGACCGTACCGAATTAATTGGCAATCCACACAGCGGCGAGTGATCCAAATAAATGTTGAGCGACCCGATGTTCTGCTGATGTGTAGGAACTGTTATTTCGGAAGAGCACACACATGTGGAGTAAGAATACCATATGACGATTGTATTTCAAGGTCCTCACGATGTTCATATGAAAAGACGCGATAAAAGCGTGATACATCATTGTCTAAATAACGACTGTATAACGAGAATCATATCGATTAAGAATATTGATCAGCGATACGGATTGGATATTTTTGGTTCATCATGATGTCTTGTCGACATCATTGAAAACTGTTGACCGCTTCTCTCTGGCAGGAAGCTAGCCTATGTTCATGTATACTATGTTTTCCTTTGAATTTGGTGATAATGCTGTCATTTGAATTAGGTCTTTAGATTATGGACGCGGAAATTCTTTAATGAACGACGGCTGAATATTGAATGACGAACTAGCCGCTTGTAGGCAAACAGTGACCAAGGAGACACACAATGTTTTTCTCTGATCTAGAGTTTGGAACTGATGAGTTCTTTGCCGTTATCGCAGCAAGGTATTAGACATTTGCCTTAGTGTATGCGAAAACAACCAAGCTCCACAACTCTGTACCAATGTATACTCCCTATGACGGTTGACGAATTGATATACTCTGTTAACTACATAACAGATTCCGAATTATGAATCTCGTTGCAAGACAAATGACAATACCCACGTTTAAAGTAAACGTACCTTGACACAAATACCGACCATATCCAGCATAGATAGTCGTTTATAATACACTCCAGTGTATGTCAGCAGTGCGGCAGTACTAACGAGACAGTCAAAAGAGTTTTGAAAATATATTTTTTTGTATTCGATTACAGGTCACACAAAAGGTATTCTCTGTTTTTGAAATAATCAACTTTCTGTGCGGGTGTATTTGGGAGGAGCTATAAGAGAAACTCGGTCCAGTTGTGATAGATATGGTTCAGGTCTTTCCGTAATTCGATAAAGCGTTAACAATGATGAAGCCGGATGAAGTGGTAGGCGGGTGGATGTTTCCGGCCAAAATACCTTGAGTAAATAAAGATGTGGAGCAAAAGAAACTGACAATCGGATTACGCTGTTTTCAGTCTTCGCCATTATTCTGTGTCGGTCGATATTCAGCCGCAGTCGGATATGGCTTCAGGTGCACCCGCAGCTCGCCGGTTGTGAAGATAATCTTGAATACAATGTTATCTCCTTTCCTTCCTGAGTTGTATATACTCTTGCCAAATATCAGCTGAGAGCGTTTTCAGTCATTCTTCAAAACGGTCTGTTTACATGTAGCAACAAAATTCTCAGTTGTTTTATTGTTAGCATAATTTCAAGAATATATATTTCAAGAGTAACATAACGCTAAATTTGATGGACGTTAAACAGAAATTTGGCAAAGCGTCGGGCAAGATAACTCTGTCGGGAGATTATTTGTCGATCAATCAACGAACACCATGGATCTCTGCTTCAGAGACACGAGTGATGTTAGGATCTTCGTGAGCTTTTTTCTGTCTATGTGCTATAATATGAATCTTCGCGAGTTTAACGATTTGTGGATGTAACGCATTAAATAAAGCAGATGCCAAGCAAATTGAACTCTACTTTAGTTTTGTTCTGGAAAAGACGACGAACAAAATGACGATACTGAAAAAGGTCAATAAATGAGATATTGACCAACTTAGAATGAAGGTGCTTGGTGGTTGAACCCTCGTCGAAATCGGCACATTTCCAGGGCAAGAAAAATGTTCCCAACGACAAATATGTCCCAGCATGCCCAGTGATCTTAATTACATACATACATACACAATTGTCAGTTGCTACGAATCTTGAACACACTGAAATTCTTTGAAATCAAGAAATCCAGTGGAATTTAACTCCAGATACAGTCCAGATTAGCTAGATTCAGATATGTGGTGATGTGTCGTTAACTTTCAACCTACTGCCCTAAAATATATATGCTTAAAAAGAGCAACACAGCTGTGATGTTTGAGAAATTTGGTTAATATAACTATCTGGGCATCATGAGGAGTTTGACTTTGGCTTTTGACATAAAAATAATGGATCTCTTTGGAATCACATGAATATTAAACATTGCTGTAAAGTATCAGATGTTTGGTGAATCATAAGATTAAGGTATATTCCAGATAATGGTAGATTCACTTTCGGAGTGCTGTGACCTTCGACTTCAACTTAATGACTTCGATATTAATAGAGTGATGGCTATTTATAAACTTTAAAGTGAACTGACATAAATTACGTACACACGCACAGAGAGGCAGTCGATCTATATTCCCCGGTCAACATTCAGGTGGAGGATAATAATTGGTTTCTTCGATATTATATGGTTTACAAATCTGTGAAGCTAGCAGACCCTCCCCCTCCCCAACAGAATTTGTGACACACACACACACACAGACAGACAGACAGCGATTCTATATTACCCGACCGAGATCCGGCGAGGAATATTTAGTTTGATCCCTAAGAACGATGAACAACTCTTTCTAAAAGCATATGGTGTCTCAATGACGTCGAATTTGGTTAATGTTGTTTCAGCTGAACTACACTCACTACTGCTCACTACAACCCAGATGTAACTCTATACCAGCAATTGCATAGCTTTGCTGAACGCCTTCCTTGTTGTGTACCCTTAGCCACATTCTCTTTTGATGTGAGAAACATAAAACAGTAATGCTCTTTCGAGAGGATGAGGCAAAAAATACCAGGAACCTGTGTAAATACATACCTCATGTCAACTTTAACATGTATGACACTGTATTGGACCGATGCTAAAGATTATACACTCAATTGTGTATTATGCTTCGGGGGGTCAATGTGTCAAAACTGTTCTACTTGACCTACTGGAGAAGTAGTTTATGAACCGCGATTTCGGCATAATGATATGGCGTAAGTTATTTTCATAAGTTCGTTCGATTTGTGATAAGACCTAATATTGGGAACGCCGTCTTTGTCAGCAGATGGTACTGTTTAAGAAGTTTTTCGTGATACATATTTAGTTAATCATACTTCTTGGCCGAAAAGAAGACTTATTCCCCAATGTTGAACACAGACTATGAAAGCCGAACGATAAAATCTCGCATACGATTCAAATTATTCCCTGAGTTTGATTTTGTTTGGTTTGATTGGGTATTCCATCGTAGTACCATGGGCACTGATCATACAGAGTATGTCGTGCAACTCGTTCCCCCAAACAGCCCTACACATGTTCCCTCCAATCAATGAGGCATAGCCACTGGCAATAAATATCTGTTTCTCGTGATATATTCTTACCTCTGTATCCATATCATCTAACTTTGAACAATTCACTCAGTCTTTCCTCCATTGCCCTTAATCACCTATTAACTGTACCCCGATATTTCCACAGATATTCATGTTTTATAAACCCAAGATTCATATTATGATTTCTGCACTGCTTCTAATATACATAAGTAGAATGAGTATTTCCCATATTTTCCCCAATCACATAACCCAGTTCACCCTCAGGTCTTTATAGCGTATCTGATACGGTAGATGCTGTATTCGACGAGTGCCTGGGGATATGCACTCTTTTGGGCTGTCCTCTTTTCAATTATAACATTTTCTTATCCTACACCTTTAATAAGCAACAGCACGCTGGACTGAAATATTCAATACCTTTTAATCAAAAAAATCTTAATCATAAAGTAATATGTATTCAGCAGAAGATTAAAGGGTTCCGTCATATATCTGGGCGGATATATTGAGACGTAATTGTGTACTAACGAGTCTCTTCAAGATGAAAGAAAGGGTAGGAATTCTGCTTTTGGCATTAGTAAATAGCTGACTGATTTAAGATGTGAGGGCACTTGATATTGCATGAAATTTCATGAAAGTGGCGTGCAGAAGTAGAGAAAACACTTTCGAAACTACTTTAAACAACGCACAGGTGAACTGAATTTACCGATTTTATCATAGGAGCATCATGGTGCAATGGGAAACTGTTGATCACTTCTTTCTAGCAAAGACATCCAAATGAATTTCCAAGCCGTTTGCAGAGTACGCTGTGATGTATCTGTGAGTACGCTGTGATGTATCTGTGAGTACGCTGTGATGTATCTGTGAGTACGCTGTGATGTATCTGTGAGTACGCTGTGATGTATCTGTGAGTACGCTGTGATGTATCTGTGAGTACGCTGTGATGTATCTGTGAGTACGCTGTGATGTATCTGCGAGTACGCTGTGATGTATCTGTGAGTACGCTGTGATGTATCTGTGAGTACGCTGTGATGTATCTGTGAGTACGCTGTGATGTATCTGTGAGTACGCTGTGATGTATCTCAGTCAAAGCTTCATTTGAACATCATGGAGATGTAAAATATATGACGTTCAAACGTCCCGGGTTCTAATCCTTCCTGGTTATGTTTTAAAGATGCACCGTCAACTCCATAACACAATCGATACGTGATTATCAAAGTTTATAGCTATAAAACCCTTAATATTAACATGAGTATCATGCATTAGACGGTTTTAGTTCAACACGATTATATGGAGCAATACTCAAAAGGCATTTGTATAACTAATGTGGACATTGTTGTGGATGACCCCACCGTGCTGAATTTTGGTTCCGATATGAGAGTGAGATCCAACATTCAGTAGCCAGCCCTCGTTTGTGAAGAATTTCCTCACAGACTAATCGACTTAATTCATGAGTCATTGGTTGATTGAGTGAATATGATTTAACGTCGCTTTCAACACTATTTCAGTTATATCACAACGTTTGGTTCCTATTCCCAGAAAACCGCACGGCTAGTGTCCTACTCCTTTTAACACACGGGACCCCACGGGCGGGGTCCTATTTCTTTTCATACCCGGGAATCCCACGTGTGCCCCAGTTAGTCGACTCCTTACGACAAGATCTCTGAGGGGCTGAGGCCTATTCTTACCATGACCTGGAGTGTGCACATAGAACCATACTTCAGGCACACAGAGAATAAATACACACAAGCTAATTTATGTACGACGGCTGGCTACTGAATTTCGGATATGATACTTGTATTACCCTCTAGGAACTAGTTCAGCTCGGAGTGGTCAGAGATAATAAAACGATTATGTCTATTGTATCAGGTATGGTTCATTTATTTGAGACTAAAATATGATCCTATAGCGGAAACGCGGTACCGAATAGATTACCATTTTCAGTCATGCTGGAATATATTAGACAGCATAATCACCATAAATAATAAATACGAAGAGTAAACAATACATCATGAGCCATATACTCCCTGGGAGCCGCGTCATTTGGTCTGTTTTTGTCGTGCGTAGTTGATATAAAAATCAATTACTGTTATTTAATTTGACAGTGAGATCAAGCCAAATGAATACCAAGGTTCAAGGCAGTTCCATCAAAACTCGTTGGTGTGTGCCAGTATCCAAATATTATGGGAAGCATATATTGACCCCGGCAAACAGAGGGTAATACTTGAACTGGTGAGGTTGGATCGTTGTGACATATAATATTATGGGAAGCATATATTGACCCCAGCAAACAGAGGGTAATACTTGAACTGATGAGGTTGGATCGTTGTGACATATAATATTATGGGAAGCATATATTGACCCCAGCAAACAGAGGGTAATACTTGAACTGGTGAGGTTGGATCGTTGTGACATATACTTGAACTGATGAGGTTGGATCGTTGTGACATATACTTGAACTGATGAGGTTGGATCGTTGTGACATATACTTGAACTGATGAGGTTGGATCGTTGTGACATATACTTGAACTGATGAGGTTGGATCGTTGTGACATATACTTGAACTGGTGAGGTTGGATCGTTGTGACATATACTTGAACTGGTGAGGTTGGATCGTTGTGACATATACTTGAACTGGTGAGGTTGGATCGTTGTGACATATACTTGAACTGATGAGGTTGGATCGTTGTGACATATACTTGAACTGATGAGGTTGGATCGTTGTGACATATACTTGAACTGATGAGGTTGGATCGTTGTGACATATACTTGAACTGGTGAGGTTGGATCGTTGTGACATATACTTGAACTGATGAGGTTGGATCGTTGTGACATATACTTGAACTGATGAGGTTGGATCGTTGTGACATATAATATTATGTTTATGTTATCCTTGAGGAGAAGATAAATGATCATTGCATGTAATCACTCCATTACGACCGTCGCAGAAATCGACATAGATTGGCAACCATTGTCTTCTTGGAAGATTTGGACTATCGGTGGTTTCCTTTAAACCCAGTGAAGGTGGATATTGGTCCTTCACTGCATTGCCCAAAGTATCATCCAAAGCTAGAATATCATTAGGTGATCTTTAGGTGAATGGAGAGGACCGGTTTTCGATATTGTTATCTGTTATCTCCTATTAATGTCTGCAGATAGTCGTATTTATAATAGAGCAGATATAGGTCCCGCAACAGGAGTGCACATTTGTACGCATTGGAAAGAGAGAGAGAGAGAGAGAATTATATTTAACGCCGTGTTTGTACTCTTTGGGGCATTATACGGTTAATATTTGGTACCACAGAAGGTATTAGTGAGAAATACAAACAACTTAACAAAGACAAGAGAAACTGTTTACCACTTCTATCTTGCAAGAAACAATCTTATTTTTTGTTGATGTTTTTCTTCATTTCTTTTCGTGCATATTTGAAATTCATATACACTGTCGTAAAAAATCGATGAACAGACGCTGAAATTCTTTTGTAGACGTATGGCTGAATATTGAATGTCGGATCTGACGCGCAGAATCCAATGAATAAATTGTAACGCTCTACATAAGCCCAATGTCTTCTACAAATAACATATCGATGATCCATTCAATTAATGATCCAAGGCGTTCGCTTAATTCCTGAAGATGAACTGTTGACGACGGATAAATCGTATGTGCATATACGGTCCTCTCGAGTCAAGTTCTATCGTCAGACATTTCATTGCACGGGTTTCATGGGTTAGAGAACTTCTCTTCTAGGGCATATCATTCAAGAGATGTTTCTTTGCTATCTGATATAAATAAATTTAATTTCTTTGATAGGCATTTAGAAGTCGGCGTATATAACACAATGCTATTCTATGGATAACAACTTCTTTATTGCTGTGGAGCTGACGTTTCGTTGGAGATACTTCCAACTTTTTCAAAGCTAATGAAAAATTAAAATTATTAGCTTTGAAAAAGTTGGAAGTATCTTCAACGAAACGTCAGCTTCACAGCAATAAAGAAGTTGTTATCCATAGAATAGCATTGTGTTAAATAAATGTATATGTGAAATTTGGTGACAATATATACTAATAGCATATAAATATTCAAATGAATATCAATTGTGTACTCTGTTGGTGAACCTCTATCTCTCCTAAGAATACAGCAATACCCTTGCAGAAATTATTTTTTAACGATCATTTCTCGTTCATCCAACGCTATATACTTGCTTTAGATGATCTGTATCGCCCTATACATAAGACGGAGATCCCCTTTCTCTGGGTTTGATGTCAACAAACGGTATTCGGATCTTGTTTAGGGGCGACAGCGGGCTACTGAATGGATCTATTTAAGTATGCACGTAAATTCAACACCTGATTTATTTCTCAAGGCTTCCCGACACTGATTTTACTTTCTGTTGGGAAATTGTCGAAATGCATTTGGTAGAAAAACATCTGGAATCAGATAAAATCTCGCTTGTTTGGTGTTTTATGTTGTCAACAAACCTAATGAGTTCAGCTGAAGTCCATTAACACCTTTTGTTCATGTAGTGTACTTGGATACAATATCCCGTAACTCTGCAATTACCATGCTATATCATACCAAACAAATACAACATCTAGTGAATTGTATCGGGCAATGATTGGAATCGACTAATATCAACTCCCGTCCCGATGATTTGCTGAATATCATTCGATAAGACTATCAGAAAATCGTTATGTCTGACCACCATCCATTCTCAGACCTTACCGAATTAATTGGCAATCCATGCAGCGGCGAGTGGTCCAAATAAACGTTCAGCGTCCCGATGTTCTGTTCATTATTGGGAACTATTAATTCAGAAGAGCACAAACTTGTCGGGTAAAGAATACCATATGATGATTTAATGCCACTGACAATGTATCTGGTATTACGAGAAATGGAATGCCTAACAAGAAGCTAATTGGCACTATATGAACTACGGTATTAAAATTAATTGTATTAATCTCACAAGGCGATATGTCACATGTAAAGCTGTGGCTTGAAGCATTCTTTATAAAAGCCGACATAGAATATTGCCAAATAAAGACTAAATCAGAATTGTTTGTACCCAAAGTCCATACGAAGAGAAATAATATAATTGTTTCACAGTGAGCTACATCCATATGGCGAACGAACTCGCCGGGTATAACTGACGTAGTTCAAAAATGGACAGGCAATATTGATGTGACAGAGATATAAAACTTCACCAAGCCTGTACATGTTATAACCAAGGAGAAGGCATTCTCGTATAGTGAACTACTTGTCGATCCTATTCTCATCACTAACTGTGCAGCGATCAAGATAATTATGGGCGCAACGAACTTGAATTCATCGTCACTGTACCCCAGTCATTTGTTACCATCTAATCATTCTCTAGTTTGACAGACGAAGCTTTTCATCAACTCTTTGAGGAAACCCGAAGACCATCGATCAGTTGGACTTCTAATGAAACGTTCTCTTTGATGGAATGTGTTTGAAAGATAAACCGGGGCGATCGAGTAATGTATCGTTTGCTAACATCGTTATGCGAATAAGGTTTTGGGATCACGAACGCTGAAATTCTCTATGGGAAATGGTAGTAGGCAGATCATTTTTGGACTACATCATCTATATCTATAATGCACACTCCCTTCATACCTGCTCTTTCTGGTCTTCGCTATTTAGTTCCTGAATTCTTCAAAGAAATTTACCGATTTCTCTCAAATTTCACCAGGATAAGTTTCACGTACCAAAATTGAGGTCAGTAGGCCAAAGGTCAAGGTCACTGTGATCGAAACTCAGAAAATCGTCGATATCCTTTTTTTTGTTTGAGTGGCTACTTCAAGGAGAGACGATCTGTCATGTTCTTGTCAAATCGCACGTGTGCAAGTTTTCAAAATTGTCAAATATCAAAGGTCGAGCTCACGCTGCTGCTCTCCTCTCCCTTCAAAACAGGAAATTATTGAAAATACTGTCTGTGCAATTACTCCAGGAATACCTCACACTGACTTATAGCAAATAAGAAACCTATTAAGATCAAAAGGTCAAGGCCACTGGACAAAAGAAGTCTTTGGAAATCAAATTGTTGTGAGTGGATGCATAAATGGAGAGCGGTGTGTCGGGTACCATTTGCGATCAAACCGTCAACGGTCAAGGTCACTGCCCACCAGCAACTCGCTGAAACACATAAGACTCAAAGGTTCAGTTTAATGATGTAGTACATAGTGCCAGTTATATTTTAATTAGGCTCTTGTTTCTGTAGGAAAAGCATCGCAGCAAAGGTATTGTTTCATTTTACACCAGATATATACCCTTCATTGGATTGAAGGAAACTACTGATACCCCAGATGGAACATCATATCTGGACCTATACCTTTACCAGAAGATCAGATATCTGGACCTATACCTTTACCAGAAGATCAGATATCTGGAACTATACCGTTACCAGAAGATCAGATATCTGGACCTATACCGTTATCAGAAGATCAGATATCTGGACCTATACCAGAAGATCAGATATCTGGACCTATACCTTTACCAGAAGATCAGATATCTGGACCTATACCTTTACCAGAAGATCAGATATCTGGACCTATACCTTTACCAGAGGAAATCAAATTGTTGTGAGTGGATGCATAAATGGGGAGCGGTGTGTCGGGTACCAAATTTGCGATCAAACCGTCAACGGTCAAGGTCGCTGCCCACCAGCAACTCGCTGAAACACATAAGACTCAAAGGTTTAGTTTAATGATGTAGTACATAGTGCCAGTTATATTTTAATTAGGCTCTTGTTTCTGTAGGAAAAGCGTCGCAGCAAATGTATTGTTTCATTTTACACCAGATATATACACTGTTAAAAATTGGCAACATGTTTAACGTCTCAAAATGAAACATGATTTTGTCCCAACTTTTGGGACATGTGAGTACGTACATATTTCATTTTGAAACCGCTTCATGTTTCAATTTGAAACACGTGTCATCCTCATATGTGTCAATGGTGTCTAAATATTATACATGTCGTTATTAAACATGTGTTCGTTTGAAACATGTGCCATCCTGCACAGTGAAAGATGTGCTGTATGTACATGTCTCAATCTGAAACATGCTACGGCCGACTATATGTTCCAAAATGAAACGTCCAAGCCCAAACACGACTTTGTCCCAACTTTTGGGACATGTCGCAACCGAAACGGGGCCGAACATGTCTCAAATTTGGAAGTGTTTCAAAATAGTCTATCTTTATTACATGTTTCATCAGATCGCCAGATCGCCTGTGAAAGAAACAGAATACGCGAAACATTTATTAAATTCAACATGCATCAGTTTTTATTCTCTTATCTTCGATGGAAGTCAAACTCGGGTATTAAACAACAATAACCATAGGCTTCAGGTAGGAAAATATATAACAGACAAGCTTGTTCCTCAGGTTAACAATGAATATGATAATTCCAGACAGATACATGTTCGATACATCATAATTCCTGATGTGAACCCTTTAATCATAGCGTACAGATTGTTCATGACAATAATGTGCTCATGTTTTGGTGAACTAGATCACAGATTTACACCAAATGGTACATTTACATTCAGATACTAACCAAAATAATAATTTACTTAAGTTGCCCCATCGGTCTGTTGACATGACACAGCCTAATCCAGCACACAGGAAGCAGTTCTCAACAGTGCTACTATATTACATACAGATATAGACCATACTTGCTGATTTAGATACATGAATGTATGTAACTTGAAAATGACTTCTTATTATCTGCTCGCGGTAAATAAAGTCGTTGAAATTCCATTCCGTTTCGGGGAATGGAATACGGATCGCAGATGATTATTATAATCACGGAGTCCTGGACTCGTCTCGAGTTCTTACAACAGTGGTCACAGTCAGTGAGGAAGGAGGAACACTGTTTCACACACCAACAATATTCAATATTTTCATAAAAATGAAAAATAATATCCCCTCTCTCCTCCTGGTTTCATCTTCGCATATCCAAGTCGAATACTACACGTGTTGCCTTGGCTGAACATAACACAATATCTGATCATTTGCGTACACTTCGCCATCCATAATATGGCTTGCGAATCGTGTGTCTCCATTATCGCGTAGCGATATCCAGTACTTTACCGGATTCTGTTCGGCCTTCATCCGGCGGAGTACAGACCCGAGAAATCTGATAAATTACAGGTTTTCATACCACATCTGAAACAGATATTGCCTGGGCTTACAAAATATATAGGTGTGTGTAACTTTCGTATCATCCAAGAGGTGTGGTGGATCTGAAATTTTGAACAAGTAGTTCATCACATGACTCGAAAATGGCGAGTTACGTTGGGGTTACGTCGCTAGACTTTAGCTGATTGGCTGACGAAGTCACGTGGTATTGATTTATGGAAATTCCCTCCTGCAATTGCCGAAAGTAGGCTGAACATGGATACACACGATCCCAGGGTCAGTCTTACCGCGTATAGATGACCGAGATGGTTACAGGTTGAATATCTGATCAGAATACGAGTTTGATGATGTCATAGCTCTATAAATATTCTGTGATCCATATTAAGAGGAGTGCAATGTATGACCTCTTTAAAATTCAAATTTGATTGGCTATTCGAAAGAAATTAACATCAATACAACCACAGTTTGCCATATTTGGAAATCACACAGGCTGACATCAAAGAAAATCCTCGCTGCAGTGTGTTGGCAAGCTCCTATCTTGATTGGCTATTTGACATCACGTCCGTTCCCCAGTTTGAACAGTTTACTCTATCCATTAGGTCAAGGTAAATGCCGGAACAGTATTTAACTTGAAATGTGAAGATGCCTGGTTTGGTGTCATTTGTGTCACACAATGGCCGAATCCTGCGCAAGGCTGTAATCGCATATAGAGCAATCGTATTGACTATATCCAGAAAATCTCCTGGTGCGCTACACACATTTAAAATACTGGATGTAGCTTTGGCCACACATACAACACAGTTGTTGTTTCTTCCAACGCGAACTCTCATTGGTGCCCCATCAATTCACTCTTTTTTATAGCAACCCTGCTGTGTATTTTGTTGGTATGAATGTTTAACGAGATCACTCTTAACCCTCCCAAACATGAAGGGGCATCATGCCCTCACCCAAAACTTTCTACGCTATATGTCCGAAACAACAAATTATTAGGAGCTGACACTGCGTGATTTTACAGCGTATTATATTTGAGTCAGTTTGTCCCTATTACCCCTCACAGAAAAGGATCATTGGTAAATTTAAAGTAGGGGTCATGTGGTGTACCAGAAAAGTGGTGTTTTATCTGTTTATTCGAGTTTTTTTTCTTTTTGGGGGGGGGGATAAAAGAGTTCATGAACTATTTTATTTGACATCAGATAATTCTTCTCTAATGTACTATATAGTTTACTTCGGAGAACGTAGCACAAATAAACGAAATGAAAAATATGACCGAAAAATCGACAAAAAATTCATATTTAGAATAGGACGTAACTGTGAAGTATTCAAGAATAGGATTTTTTGGATTTTTGTACTTTCTAGCAGAGCGGACCCCAAGATATACATGTGGGTGCTTTTAGACAGAAGGAGTAAAAAAATATTTAGTGGTGAGGAGGCGTCTCTTCCCAGGCCTTGGCAGGCCTCAAATACCCTAGGCCTGGAAGAGTTATATTATGATGCAAATAATTCAATTAAATTGGTCGGTCTGTTTATTCTCAATACCGACAGATATATTCACGATCACTAAAGACCAGAAATAATTTTTGGGAAACCAGTGTTTCCATGCATCAGGCAGCATTATCCGTCTTTTATACTGTGTTCCTTGAGACATGTCGCCTTTGCGACTCGGTTATACGTGTTTCGGCTTTGATGTTTCAAACAGCTATTCGGGTCATTATAGTGAAACGGCAACGCGAGTGAAACATGTCACAGCCCTCAAATAGCTGTATTCTTACGTCTATGAGACATGTTTTCATGGAAAAACGAGGTGAAACATCTCACATGTTACCCATCTCAAAATGAAACGTTAAACATGTAACCGGTTGTTGCAGTGTACCCTTCATTGGATTGAAGGAAACTACTGATACCCCAGATGGAACATCATATCTGGACCTACATGTATACCTTCACCAGAATATCAGATATCTGGACCTATACCTTTACCAGAAGATCAGATATCTGGACCTATACCTTTACGAGAAGATCAGATATCTGGACCTATACCTTTACCAGAAGATCAGATATCTGGACCTATACCTTTACCTGAAGATCAGATATCTGGACCTGTACCTTTACCAGAAGATCAGATATCTGGACCTATACCTTTACATGAAGATCAGATATCTGGACCTATACCTTTACCAGAAGATCAGATATCTGGACCTATACCTTTACCTGAAGATCAGATATCTGGACCTTTACCTGAAGATCAGGTATCTGGACCTATACCTTTACCAGAAGATCAGATATCGGGACCTATACTTTTACCGGAATGATCAGGGCTTTCTCTCACGTCAACTTCACGACAAGAGAGACGATTACCATTTTGACATAGTAAATTACCCATTTGTGGATAGCAATATTCACAAGGAACCCGCATACGGTCTATACATACCTCGACTGGAACTATTCGCAAGATCATATGCAGACTGTGACGATTTTAATCAACGCTACAGAAGAAACGCTACTGTAGAAAATTGTCAAACAAGGCTTTACCACCAACCGCCTGCATTCAAAGTTTCTTAAAACTTCGTTTTTGTACAAAAATACGATCGTAGCGTGCAAGATCTCTGGCGCAATGTATCGAAACTTGTGCCTAATTCCGCTTAATCCATGGCTAGGGGCCGTTTGAATATCGTGTGTTTTACATCTCCATGGTGTTCGGATTAACAGACACAATCAAAGCGTAACTGAGAGACATACTCTAGAAAACGACTTCGAAATTCATTTGGACGAACAATAATGGTCAATAATGAGGATCTTATGTGAAGAATATGCTCATATCTCGCTGACATCATTAAAGACTGCTGACCGCTTCTCTCTTGTCGGAAACCCTCTTGTGTTTATATTCTTTAATTTCATACACATTTAGAATGGGTGCTAAGTGTGTTAATTACGAAATAGGTCTGTCAACGACAGCCGAGTATTGAATGTCGGATCTGACGCCTGCTATCATTGTGTACGGTCATCTTCGTGATTATAACGTCGTATCACGAACAAACGAAGTATCAGGAAGCCCAAATATAATTCTTTTCCAATCGGCAACCTATATAGTGATGTGGTGTAGGAATTTAACATACACCCGCACTGAGCTACTGGTATTTTATGTGCCAGATGCTTGAACAGAATATACGATGTGTCTGCGCATCGGAACTGCACATTTAATGTTTGGTAGTCTCTAGTTTTGGAACATCCATTAAGGACAATGAAAATCAGGAATTCGCCGTAAATGTCCGTCTTCTATCATTAAGGGTTTTATTAGTTCCCATTCGCTTCCTTATCTGTCTTGCCATACCAGCTTTCCCGTAGCACCCTAGTTTACTTTTATTGATTTCGAGGGAATATTGTTAACGGAACAAAGCAACTAGACTCAGCGATGTCTCTCAATTTTAATTCTTTCCTCTACCAGTTTCTCATTAGGTACTCGCACAAAGGGAAGCATATGCAAAAATCCATGTCTTCAACGATAATCGCATGCGCATGTCATCTCCTGCCCTCTCGTCGTCATCGCTGGCTCAAACTTAAAATGGTTCTCATAGAAAGGTGTAATCTAATAATTAAATTCTTATTTCCTGGAATATTTACCTCTACGAAGTTTATATCGTATATAAATTTTTCTCGATAGAAATTTCATGAAAATAGGATAATAACAAATTTCACCAACATCAATTTAAAATGGGGAGCGAAATCTATCCTTTCCCATTGTAAAGGCATACAAATGTGGACTTTTACAGTCGTATATATCAAAAACATATGACTTTTTTTCACTTTATTGAAGAAAGTAGCAAATTTCTTTACTCGTAATAACTAAAGATAGTTCAATATTCAATCAAAGAGTGTATATGATCATTCATAAGAACCTATGATAATCTGCCTCCAGCTTTTATTAGCACGAAACACAACGTCGGGAATTCGGAATATGCCGATAAGCACATGTATGCAAAATTTCACAATTCTATTATTATCTAAAATCCAATCTATGGCATCATCATATCACATTTGTAGTCAGAATTAATTGTCCAGCATGAGTGAAACTTTGGCTTGTTGTCATATGTCGATATAACCGTACTGTGTATTCTCTGAGAATTAAGTGGTGTATATAAAACTGGAATATTTTCTTGAAATGCTATTCGGCGTTCACTCCTTCAGACCTCCACGATACTCATCCATCAATATCAGATGAGCTGTTTGAGCTGACCTGTCATCACAGCTCCCGAGCTATCGTATCTAATTCCGCTTAAGCCGGTGCTAGGGGCCGTGTGGATACTTCATAGTCTCCACATGAACAGCTGCAATAAAAGCGCGACTGAGATACTGAATGAGATAATTCACCATATTCTCAGGTCTTAAAGTTGGATGCCGAGGGATACTTTCCTGTAGAGTCATATGGTTGCTGTTTAGTAGCCAGACGCGCCTCTTGCATATCGCTCCAAATCTGTTTATATTTCTAAATTAACCCATAGATATTGTATACGTGTATATTATCAATTGCAAGTTACGTTCTAGAAAAATAGAATATTTAATTACTAAAATTAATTGTGAGGGCCTTTGAAACTCAACGGATGTTCTCTTCGCCAACACGCCCCTGGTGGAACAAGGGAGATAAAAGGCTTTCCCAATTAGGGTATAGCAGAAAGTGTTCGAAAAAGTTTAATAATCATTTGCCAACAATTCGATATTATACCCAACTTGATTAACTGAGTGCAAAATATTCAGAAGTTAGCCAATTTCTGGAGATTATGGAAAAGATGTTCATATTATTTATAACCAGAGTTCATGTGATCAATAATTCGACACCATGTCTACTACGGATTTCTCAAAACGTTCATATGTGGATCACAGCTTCCCGCTTAATTCTGATTCTATATCCCCTAAAACATGCGTGGATCTGTGTTTTTAAACTTACAACAAGGCAAATGCTAAGGAAACCCTTTATACTATGCATCGAAACGCAACGATTTAGTTAGATGGATGAAGCAGTGCCGGTTTTGATATAAAAAAGTGATACTTAAGCACTGAGCTGATGGGATATTCGTGTATCATTTGAAAATACCCATATATAAGTCTCCTTATATTTCCCAAACGGGTTTCTCTAATTAGGGAACTGTTTTTTGTTTCATTGGTTTTTTTTTCTTCTTCTTTTCAATTGCTGCTATCCAGAATGAACAATACTTGGAAAAAGGCCAAGGGCGCATCAAGCTAACCTAATATGCATATTTCCACCGTAGGAAATAAGCTGATACGGTATGCGAGAAATCAGAATATCGACATTTCTTCATCATCCGAACGCATGGTACGATCATACGTAGATTCTTGCATATTACTAGTAGGGTGTGTCTGAAATGGACACATGATTGATCCGTGGGAGTCGATATCATCGGCGCGACCACATTGATTGAACGAAGATACACCTCCGGCGAATTGTTGGAATGGAATTATCCCATGATGGTCTTCGAAAAACATAATTTCATTGACTCGTTTAAATGGGGCAGATATGTGATGTGGTGCTGGCATCGGAATAAACTGCATCGTGAATCGAGTCAATCTGCTAAGGGTAAATAGTTAATGAAATGCAAAATTCCATTAGCTGGATAAGATGCACTTCTTTTGACCAATGACAGACACTGTCACTTAAAAAATATAGTAAAATGTAATGTAATGGTCACTTACTGAAAATGAAGCTTTCAAGAAGGAACTTCATTACTACGCTAATATATCATCTCAAAATATAAATCTCGAGAAAGGTGCACATTCCGATGAGATGTTATATTTTGGAATAAAAATCCGTCATTATGAGACACATGTAAATAACCAATCTTACCGTGGCTGCTTCGACGTTATGGCTGTGCTTTAATGTACTCCTCATTTATTAAATGTCGATGTTAATTTTACCATCACATAGAGTTGTCATCAACTAAAGCGGATAGTGAAGGGGAATGCCACATGTGTATCTGATGCCCCAAATTGGCTAATCTAAGTTGATGCTATAACTTTGCTTCTGGTATTGGACTGTATAATCCCATTAGAAGTATCGGCACGGCGACGTCTCCCCACATTTTTACACAGTTCACTAGATACAGAGGATAGAACAATGTTACAATGCACTTATACAGCTCTATGCTATGACGAAATACACGCACGAGCAGTTATCGCAGTTATATGTTGTGCTAAAGCGCTCATGTTATTTTCTTGGGCATCTGACATTTTGCCAGATTTTCTAATACACATCAACAATTCACGTCGAACAATGTAAATTTGTCAAATACATATTGGTCGTGTGTCCCCGGCTTTAAATGTCCTTACCGATCTGTTCTCTCCCTCTTCTATGTCACTTTCTCCAATCCGATAGCTATCTTGAGGAAGTTCCACGACCTTCTAACCAAAACAATGTGGGGCCTTCAATGGTCGTTAGATGCAAACGCCAGATCCGTTTACAATACAAAGACCTAGTTCATCAGACAATATTAGCAATAAACTCAATTCAGACATAACATATTCATCTGAAGACACAGGCTATAGCTTCCTGTCAGGGAGGCGCGGTCAGTAGTTCAATAATTATAGCTTCCTGTCAGAGAGGCGCGGTCAGTAGTTCAATAATTATAGCTTCCTGTCAGAGAGTCGCGGTCAGTAGTTCAATAATTATAGCTTCCTGTCAGAGAGGCGCGGTCAGTAGTTCAATATAGCTTCCTGTCAGAGGCGCGGTCAGTAGTTCAATAATTATAGCTTCCTGTCAGAGAGGCGCGGTCAGTAGTTCAATAATTATAGCTTCCTGTCAGAGAGGCGCGGTCAGTGGTTCAATAATTATAGCTTCTGTCAGGGAGGCGCGGTCAGTAGTTCAATAATTATAGCTTCCTGTCAGAGAGGCGCGGTCAGTAGTTCAATAATTATAGCTTCCTGTCAGGGAGGCGCGGTCAGTAGTTCAATAATTATAGCTTCCTGTCAGAGAAGCGCGGTCAGTAGTTCAATAATTATAGCTTCCTGTCAGGGAGGCGCGGTCAGTAGTTCAATAATTATAGCTTCCTGTCAGGGAGGCGCGGTCAGTAGTTCAATAATTATAGCTTCCTGTCAGGGAGGCGCGGTCAGTAGTTCAATAATTATAGCTTCCTGTCAGAGAGGCGCGGTCAGTAGTTCAATAATTATAGCTTCCTGTCAGAGAGGCGCGGTCAGTAGTTCAATAATTATAGCTTCCTGTCAGGGAGGCGCGGTCAGTAGTTCAATAATTATAGCTTCCTGTCAGAGAGGCGCGGTCAGTAGTTCAATAATTATAGCTTCCTGTCAGAGAGGCGCGGTCAGTAGTTCAATAATTATAGCTTCCTGTCAGGGAGGCGCGGTCAGTAGTTCAATAATTATAGCTTCCTGTCAGGGAGGCGCGGTCAGTAGTTCAATAATTATAGCTTCCTGTCAGAGAGGCGCGGTCAGTAGTTCAATAATTATAGCTTCCTGTCAGGGAGGCGCGGTCAGTAGTTCAATAATTATAGCTTCCTGTCAGGGAGGCGCGGTCAGTAGTTCAATAATTATAGCTTCCTGTCAGGGAGGCGCGGTCAGTAGTTCAATAATTATAGCTTCCTGTCAGGGAGGCGCGGTCAGTAGTTCAATAATTATAGCTTCCTGTCAGGGAGGCGCGGTCAGTAGTTCAATAATTATAGCTTCCTGTCAGAGAGGCGCGGTCAGTAGTTCAATAATTCTCGCTTTCCCTGTCAGAGAGCGCGGTCAGTAGTTCAATAATTATAGCTTCCTGTCAGGAGGACGCGGTCAGTAGTTCAATAATTATAGCTTCCTGTCAGAGGCGCGGTCAATGGGTTCAATAATTACATGGCTTCCTGTCAGAGGCGCGGTCAGTAGTTCAATAATTATAGCTTCCTGTCAAGGGAGGCGCGGTCAGTAGTTCAATAATTATAGCTTCCTGTCAGAGAAGCGCGGTCAGTAGTTCAATAATTATAGCTTCCTGTCAGGGAGGCGCGGTCAGTAGTTCAATAATTATAGCTTCCTGTCAGGGAGGCGCGGTCAGTAGTTCAATAATTATAGCTTCCTGTCAGGGAGGCGCGGTCAGTAGTTCAATAATTATAGCTTCCTGTCAGAGAGGCGCGGTCAGTAGTTCAATAATTATAGCTTCCTGTCAGGGAGGCGCGGTCAGTAGTTCAATAATTATAGCTTCCTGTCAGAGAGGCGCGGTCAGTAGTTCAATAATTATAGCTTCCTGTCAGAGAGGCGCGGTCAGTAGTTCAATAATTATAGCTTCCTGTCAGGGAGGCGCGGTCAGTAGTTCAATAATTATAGCTTCCTGTCAGAGAGGCGCGGTCAGTAGTTCAATAATTATAGCTTCCTGTCAGAGAGGCGCGGTCAGTAGTTCAATAATTATAGCTTCCTGTCAGGAGGCGCGGTCAGTAGTTCAATAATTATAGCTTCCTGTCAGAGAGGCGCGGTCAGTAGTTCAATAATTATAGCTTCCTGTCAGAGAGGCGCGGTCAGTAGTTCAATAATTATAGCTTCCTGTCGGGAGGCGCGGTCAGTAGTTCAATAATTATAGCTTCCTGTCAGAGAGGCGCGGTCAGTAGTTCCAATAATTATAGCTTCCTGTCAGAGAGCGCGGTCAGTAGTTCAATAATTATAGCTTCCTGTCAGAGAGGCGCGGTCAGTAGTTCAATAATTATAGCTTCCTGTCAGGGAGGCGCGGTCAGTAGTTCAATAATTATAGCTTCCTGTCAGAGAGGCGCGGTCAGTAGTTCAATAATTATAGCTTCCTGTCAGGGAGGCGCGGTCAGTAGTTCAATAATTATAGCTTCCTGTCAGAGAAGCGCGGTCAGTAGTTCAATAATTATAGCTTCCTGTCAGGGAGGCGCGGTCAGTAGTTCAATAATTATAGCTTCCTGTCAGGGAGGCGCGGTCAGTAGTTCAATAATTATAGCTTCCTGTCAGGGAGGCGCGGTCAGTAGTTCAATAATTATAGCTTCCTGTCAGAGAGGCGCGGTCAGTAGTTCAATAATTATAGCTTCCTGTCAGAGAGGCGCGGTCAGTCGTTCAATAATGCCGGCAATGATGACTATCCTCGTTGTATTTTTAGGTCATCTCTAGTGAGCCCATATCAATTCTGACGAAGTTTCATGATCTTTCGACGCAACAAGGACGGCGGAACGGGGGGCGGCGGGGGGGCCATGGCCCCCAATAAATTCAGCAAAACAAAACACGCGCACGACACAAAAGCAAACAAAAAAGAGAAAACCAGAGAAAGAACAAAACGATAGACTAAAGTGAGAAAAACATATGTCTGTATTAATGCAGATTTTACTTGCCAATAAGCATGGAGGGGAGGGGGGGCACAAGAAACAAAAGTCATTCACATAACTTTCTTCGGCTCCCTAACAAGTAGAAACAAATCTGTGTACATTATTGTACCGCATTCTGATAGCAAAATACGAGAGTAGCGTGCAAGATTATGGCGTTGCATTTCGTAACTTATGTTTAATTTCCCTTAACCCGGGGCTAGGGGCCGTATGAACCCATTTTAAGATGCTCATAATGTTCATATGAACAGTCACAATCAAAGCGTGACAGGGTGAGTGATTTCTGTCATATCACGACGTTTGCTTCCTATTCCTTTTCACACCCGGAAACCACACGGGTAGGGTGCATTTCTTTTAACACCCGGGGGTCCTATTCCTTTTCACACCCGGGAACCCCAGGAGTGCCCCAGTTAGTCTCCGCTTACGTGACAGATACGCCATACTTCAGATAATGACTTTACAACGAAATTATATGAATTAAGAATTTTGATCCGATACGGATTTGATACCTCTGGATATTGACCGCTTCTCTCAATATTGATCAGTATTGATTGACGGACTAGACGCTTGTATTTCGACTGCAATGATATTTATTATTCGAATTATTTATACTTTTGAACATCATCATTTGCTTGACGGCGAATATTTGGAAAAAATGTTGTGAGAAACAGCAAAACATGCAAAAAAAATTAAAAGTTTACACAGGCGAAGATTTCTTGTTTTATTGCTCGGAAATACGCTAGAAAGCGTCTCCAGCCATGTAAGACCCCTGGGGCTTCCAGGGCCTAGGCGGTCCCTGGACCCTCGCATATAGTGGCCCCTCCAATCACAAATTGCTGGACAAACATACACATGTAAGTTTCCCGACGGTGAAAACGTTGTGACCAGAGCGGTATGGTACAGTTTTGGTGACAATGCCGTCACCATAACGGTACCATGGTGGTACCGAAGTGGGCACACTTCCACCGACGGACCGCTCTGGTACCGTTACTGTGACGACATAGTCACTGATACGGTACCATACCGCTTCGGTACTCAAAATGTTTCAACGAAGGGGAACTTATGTGTGTACCAATAGAGAAAGATAGTAAAACAATCGTGCATGTATTTTGGTGTGTTGTGTTGGTTACTTCTGTATTGCTGGGTTGTTGACTTGTCTTTGTTAGAATACTTAGAATTTTGTTTGATCATCTCTATATAGCTGAAATATTGCTGAACGCGACATTAAACCTTAATTCTCTCTCTCTCTCTCTCTTTCTCTCTCTCTCTCGTGATAAATTTAAGAAGAATATCACTCCAACCAACCTAAAACCATATTCTCAGAACGCCTTTTTTTCTTGCTGGCGACATTATATCACCACGGCGGCAGTGGCTGATCAACACGTTACCCATAATAAAACTGTAAATATTATGGTTTGAATGGTACGGGCTGGTGCCGTTATTATCCGCGGTAACATGTAGGATGGTATGCTATATCCAAGTGAAAGTAATTACAAAAAATACTTGACGCCGTTTGCACGAATTACCTCAGGCTAATGACATGCGCCTGGAACAGATCAATTGATTTTTCACGGCTTGGAGAATTGATGTGATTCTGATTGCCTGCAATTCAAAATACAAAATTAACCTTGACTCTGCTATGCGGAATTAAGAAGTCCAGATGAAAGATGCTGAAAAAAAGTCAAGATAACATTCAACCCCACAGCTGTTGTTAGAAATGCAATTTTCTCGAAATGCTGAAATGTAACCGCTTCATAAAGCTCATTTGACGGAAGTGCCGGGTGATAGTCTTCTTACGGGCAGGCAATTTCCAGCGGTTAGCTAAATGTGCCTCCGGGGATATCCCGTCCAATGAGGATACCGAGGTGAAATTCTGACTAGATCGAGGTGATGGGTTAGTATTCCCCATTGTTGCCAACGAAACTCTCGGTAGATAAGAATAAATTGTGCAAATCAGTCGGGGATGCCGTCATGATAACCGGGATTTCACCCAAGGCTATACCGAGCAATGCCTCCATAATTGCATTTCCAAGTAACTCACAGCTGAATCCACGACGTGTGCTATAACTAGAGCGATTTGTCACTATTTACTTCGACTACAGAATCAGAATGAGGTATAAAAACATACGGTTTCAAGGCAGATAAAAAGAAATGCCACAGGCTTGCTTAGCAAGAAGCAAACGGAAGTTATCGTCTTATTCCTTATTCCTTGATATTCTAAAACGCGCTATGTGAAAATAGTGACCTCTATGAAAATCGGGTTGGCTTATTGACATGTTAGGATAGTACTGATAAGTTTAATCCAATAATGGTTGAGCTAAAATGGGCTGTGGTGAAAGCAGATGATGGGGAAAATTTCGAATGAGAAACATTTTAATTGTCCGAAAAGGTTATATCGATATTCAAGCCATTGCGCCATGGATATCTTTATCCGGCTCAAATCTTCGTAATTAAAAAAGATGTATTTAGAAAGGATGGATTCGAGTTGTGTATTCAGAAAGGACGGATCCCAGTAGTGTATTTAAAAAGCACGGATTCCAGAAGTGTATTTAAAAAGGACGGATCTCATTATAGTGTATTTAGAAAGGATAGATCCCTGTAGTGTATTTGGAAAAGACGGATCCCAGTAGTGTTTTTGGAAAGACGGATCCCAGTAGAGTATTTAGAAAGGACAGATCCCAGTATGATGCATTTGAAAAAGACTGATTTTAGTGGTGTATATAGAAAGGATCTGATCTCAGTAATGCATTTAGAAAGGGCGGATCTCAGTAGTGTATTTAAAAAGGACGGATACAAGTAGTGTACTTAGAAAGGACCTGATCGCAGTAGTGTATTTAGAAAGGACGGATCCCAGTGATGTATTTAGAAAGGACCTGATCTCAGTAGTGTATTTAGATAGGGCGGATCTCAGAGGTGTATTTAAATAGGACGGATACAAGTAGTGTATTTAGAAAGGACCTGATCGCAGTAGTGTACTTAGAAAGGAGGGATCCCAGTGATGTATTTAGAAAGGACCTGATCTCAGTAGTGTATTTCAAAATGACGGACCCCATTATTTAGAAAGGACAGACCCCAGTAGTGTATTTAGAAAAGATCGATCCCTGTAGTGTATTTAGAAAGTACCTGATCCCAGTAGTGTATTTAGAAAGTACCTGATCCCAGTAGTGTATTTAGAAAGGACGAATTTCAATAGTGTACTTAGAAAGGACGAATCTCAATAGGGTATTTGGACAGGACATGATCCCAGTAGTGTATTTGGAAAAGATGGATCCCAGTAATGTATTTAGAAAAGATCGATCCCTGTGGTGTATTTAGAAAGTACCTGATCCCAGTGGTGTATTTAGCAAGGACAAATTTCAATAATGTATTTAGAAAGGACGAATCTCAATAGTGTATTTGGGCAGGACATGATCCCAGTAGTGTATTTGGAAAAGATGGATCCCAGTAATGTACAGAGAAGGGATGTATCCAATTTGGAAAGGACGTATACCGGTTTAGATGCCACGCCAAATTAAGGAAAGGACTTCATATAGTTCATATATTACATACATGTATTGACAGCGTATGACTGCTTATATTAACGAAATAACAAAAAGATTCTTCAGATAACAAATATGGATACGTTTTGCAAAACCCTTCTTTGTTTTGCCAAGTTTTGGAGAGTAGGATCCACAATGAACACTAATTAAATTAGATAATATTTGTGAAGTTGTAAGACATTTTCACTCGCTCGCATATTTTAGACGTTCGTTTCTAATTGTAATGAATCGTGGCTTTTCAATGGTTGTCGCATTGACGACATAGCGTGTAGGCATTTTGCTCAGAGTTAAGATTTATATGACTTTCATCAAGTATAAGTTATGCAGTATTTTGGGGCTTTCAAGCTAATCTGTCGTATTAATCCGCTTTTGCAAACGGAAAAACCGTAACCGAAATTCGCTCATAAATTTTTGGGAATTCCATGAGTATATATCAAATCTCTCAAACAATATTTTCATCAAAACACCTTTTCCCCACGAAAAGTGGGCACCACCCTCTGAACATTAAATGGAAGTATTATTTATGCCATGCATTAGTTTGCTTCTTTGAAAATTATTGGATCTGAAATAAGAATGGACATAGGATGATGTATGACAAAGATCAATTATTGAAGGTGGTCACATGATCACAGGGGATCAGCCATATACGCCACTAAATCACATTACATCGGTACAGTTGGCAGGAAATGGATTCTGTAAATCGTCTCAATAGCGAAAGCTTTATGATGCATGTCATTCTTGAGTTCGTTAATTAGTGCCGTGTTTATCAAACGGCCCATAAATTGAGTAAACGGGTCATGTTTGTCCGGAATCCAGTATTAATCATCGTAAAGTCTCGTCTCGTACCCACACAAGATTAATTAATCACATATCTGAGATACTATTTTATTTTAGCAAACTAGCTTAAGATTGTGATGGGTGTAGTGCCTCGGCTATGAACAATTAATGGACTGATTCTGTTTCAACGGCAAAATAAATTCGCAGCATCGTTATTTGTGTTTTCTGCCTCTGTTCGTATATGCAGAATTCTAAGTTTCGAACCAAACAAACATATAAAACAGGCTAGGTTAGCTCAAGCCCCAGTCACACTGTCAAGAATTGAGTGGAGAATGCCGCCAAATGATCAAGAATAGTTTATTCTTGTCGATTCGTGTCAATTCGCCTGTAGAGGGCCTCTTTGAAACTGTCCTACGAATCCCTTACGCATGCCGTAGATTCCTTGTACGACAGCCATAAGCATTTAACAAGAATCATCAATAATGAGTACGCATGCAGTATGATTCAATGAAGAACACCCTACGCATCAACACGGCAGCCCGTGAACCCACTACGAATGTTCGATAATCTGCTACGAATGCAGTACGATGTGAGTACGAATGCAGTACGAACCTGTTACGCTGTGACACGACACCCCAGGAGGCCACGCGAACCTATATATATGATCCGTCTCCTATGAAATGTACAACATAAGATGGTCTTCGCGAGAGATCGTGAAGCAATCCTATGAAATCGTACGAGATTCGCGAGGAAGCGTAGCCTATTCTTCATGAAACGTAATGCCTGCATGGGTATTCGTATAGCACTGTCGCGGTTATTCGTAGTACTGTCGTGGGTATTCGTAGTGCTGTCGCGACACATCGTGTTGAATTCTTCTCAGTATCGTAGTATGGTCGTACAAGAAGGGTAGAATGCGTCCAATAATCATCGTACAATGCGTACGGCATTCTTGCTGATTTGTGGCCGAAAGAACTACTACGACTACCCACGAATATACAGGATAGGAGGAGAATGCATGCGAGAACGCAGTAGGATGGTGCCAAGAATGCCATACGTATACCATTTAATCGTACTTGGCCGGCGAATGTTTTGAACATTTCAAAACTTTCGTACTCCCTCCGAGAATAGGCAAGAACGGTCACGAACTGCGACGAACCCCGCAAGATGCCAGTACGAATTGCCAAGAATGAACACGATTTTCCAGTTCGCGGTGATTCGCCTACCCAATTCTTGACAGTGTGACTGGGGCTTAATGTAGATGGCGCTTACTCGACATTCCGTAGTCAGCAGTTTCAGCATGATACATGCGAGGTTGGGGTAAGCCACATAGATGAATAGATATCGATGACGTATATTTTTACTACTCAGCCAAGTATCATACACTGGATGTGTGCTCGTCCGGCGGATCGCGTTTTATAGCTACCTGTAAAATTCCAACACCACTAATGCGCGAGGTCGGATGACTTCGACGGAATCGACCGAGCAGTCGCGAATGGTCATCGTCTCCAAATCTGTGTCCCCGACCGATATTGAATCCAAATGAATTTCCACTTCGTTGCTATTATATCTATTACAAAATCACACGAACGAATACAACAATAAACCATTTCAATGTAGAAACATGTAAAGAAGATACGTCACATCGGTCGGGAACATATTTTGTTTCTTCCACGTGCTATTCTTCTGAATGGATATTTATGTTTACTCACATCCGGTTAACTGATATTCTTACAGGAAATATAGAGAATAGTAAACATATATGTTTGACATAGTAGACGTGAACAAACAACTGGTGCACAATGTCTCGCATATGAGGTATTCTGTGGAAATGTAAATACGATTAGTAATTAGAAAGGGAAAAATAAACCAAGTGTAAATAGATGTGCAGGACACAAAGCTAATTTGATTGATTTTTCGGTTCTACCATTCAAACACTCGTTCCATGTATTATACCTAATGGCAAGCATAAATTATCGCTTTGATACGAACATTAAAGTGCCCATTGCTGTATATCGGTGGGTTACAAAAGTTTCAAAACTAATTGGAACTGCAGAGCAGTAGCTACCGGGGACCAGGTTAGCATGGGACATAACGTCTCTCCCATGGGTTCTAACTACATGTATCACGCTCTACATCTGGTGCGCATGTACGACCCGAGCTGTCCTTTCTATACTGCTCTGCGCACACGAGCAGTCGGCACAATTTCTACTCTGGGGCGAAAACCTGACCCAAGTGATCTCATTAGTGAAAACCCCATGTCTCTCGCCCTCGCTAGCTCTCTCTTTCCACCGCCATGTAAACTGTGACACACAAACATAGGCACATTTCAGCTGTGACAGACATACGGGCATTTCAAATGGGAAATTTCAGATAACTGAAGCAGAAGATATCCGATGACGAATTTAACAATCCAATGCCATCCTGAAAAATATTAGCACCAAACAACCATTTAGTACCATGGCTGTATCTTCTGATAGATTTGTGACGTGATCTGAGCTCTTTGAAGACATATTTAGAATGATTGGTGATTAATTTTCATAATTCACGGTAGCATTCCAGTAGAAGAAAGGAGTGACCTTACGATGATGAATTCATCAATCCACTGCCATCCTGAGAAGTATCCGCAATAAACAAGCAATTAGTTGTATATCCACAGACTCCTTAGGGTTCAGCCTGAACAGCTCTGCGGTGAAATATCCGTCCTTCCAGCTGTCTTTGTTTTCGACACAGGATCATTTGAAATGCGCCTTCATTGCCTGGACGACTTTAGTTGGTTTATGTAAATTAGGTAAGTTTCATTGGCCACTGGTACTCCTATCTGATAACGCCGGTATTCTGTACGTCTTGTCCTTTTCACTGCCAATTACACATTTGGTATCACCTTATAAGCTATCACATCGCTTCACTGTATAAACGATTTGGAGAAGTTTGTGTCGTCTTATACGCCAGCACATCGTTACTGTGTATAAAACAATGGGATAACTTGGCGTCGTTGTACATGAATTGCAATCTTTTCTATTGCCAAAATTGCATTTTTATGGCGTTTTATGACATTTGGCAAGAGCGGCACATCATTTTTCATTCCCACGATGTCTGAGAACATATTGTAATATGCGCATCACTAGTAGGTCTACTATCAACCGACGAAGTTTCAAGCTTGTGGACCAAGCCGTTCTGAAGATGTGGCTGGAATGAAGATCTGAGGTATGTAATTTGACCTATATTTGAACGGCTATGACGGCCATATTTGATATCGCGGCAAGAAACCGTTCAGAAGAATTGAAGACCCCAACCCCTAGATTGTGCATGCCAGGTTTCAAGTATATCGCTTCAGTGGTTCGGGAGGAGAAGATCTTTGAAGTTTTTGAACATTTTCCAAGATGGCCGCCATACGGGGTATATTTGAACGGCTATGGCGGCCATATTTGATATCGTGGCAAGAAACCGTTCAGAAGAATTGAAGACCCCGGCCCCTAGATTGTGCATGCCAAGTTTTAAGTCAATCGGTTCAGTGGTTCGAGAGGAGAAGATCTTTGAAGGTTTTGAACATTTTGATGGCCGCCATACGGGTTCACCAATCAGAGCCCGCTTCTAATATGCACATCACTACTAGGTCTACTATCAACTCACAAAGTTTCAAGCTTGTGGACCAAGCCGTTCTGGAGATGTGGCTGGAAGAAAAACGGCGGATAAAAGAATAATAATAATAGTGAATGCGAACGATTTCAAGAGGGGACCTCGGTCCTCCGGACCTGGTCCCCTAATGAAAGATGTAATTATTTCTAAGCAGACACCAACATATACACCATCCCTATCATGCCAATGCTTGTAAGCGTCAGTTGTTAGTATTTGTGCGTTACATGTACACGCAGCTTACATGTACGTTGTTTCGCTTATCGTCCTTCCCGGTTTAACAACACAAGAAACTATAAGATGTTGCTCCTTCAAGGCACAAGTTGTTTCCTAACAATAGTACTTCTAGCCGTTAAAATAAATATGGATCGGCTGACATATGAATACCGTTGAAAAATGAATGGATTTTAATAGGCTCTTCAGTCAAGAAAACGTTCCGGTAATCTGCAGAGTGTAATTTATATTGTTGGCTGGCCAGCTAAACCGTAAAACTAAATTATTTTGGTTCTCAACTAGTTCTTTTCTATAACAAATCAAATTTGACGCTCTCATGATGATATAGTCATACTGCTACTGGTATGGCAACGAAAAGGAACGCTTGGATAAACATCTACTTTCCTGCTGACGTCAAACGATATCAGAAATCCAAACTGTGTTGTTTTCATGACAAAATTCTCTGTTACGTTCAAGTAAACATTCTTCAACGGTCAAACCAATTCCTCGGTCTGTTCACAAAGGAGTTTCTCATGCAAAGATAAAGTTGGACTTTCTCACTGGGACAATTTGATAGGATCAGTATGCAATTCGCATTTCTGAGATGTGATGCTTACGTCGTCGAGCCACAGGATACTGTGAATATAACTCTAAGCTCTACATGCAGTCACACGAAGGATTAATTCATCGCAAGTTTCGTCAGTCCACCGGTACTAAAATCAAAGCATATATAATATCCACACTTTCTGTCCTCCAGATTGAATAGACTGTTTGAATGTTACTGCTATAGCTAACAGTATAAAATTAATACTTAATGTGTTCAAATTTAGTGATTCAGTGTGCCGGATTCGTATACAAGCGGCCACGAGTTCGATTCCCAACCGGTTCAATTGTCTTTTCAAAAGTTTTTACTTGTTTTTTGGTGTTCCTCTTAACATTATCACAACACATTGCGAAATTTTTTGGATAAATATTCTCAAAATTTAATTGAAGCAACATATTTAAATTAAGTTTCAATGTTTCCGTAGAATGATATCAAGCATTGTCATGGCGTTTAAAACGATCTTATCATAACGTTCTTATATCCTGATTGTGCTACGTGGGATATTATCTTTTTTATTTTGTTGAACATTTAGGTATAAAGATATTCAATGATATAAAGATGGTAAGCTACACTCTTGTTATGAGACTCAATGTACTGCAGCTTGTCTCTAGAGATTACCAGTCGAATATTTATCAGTTATCTATAGTTTGAAGCTGGCATTCTTCGTGTGTGTTCTACCATGCCTTCAAGCATTCCCATAACACACATAGATGACAGGCAATGTTTAATTATCAAAATCTAAACAAATCCTCAATCACATTAGTTTCAGAAATGTTCAGTACCAACGATGTTGTATTGCTTGTCACGTTCCGCGGATAGACAGTCCATCCCTTAAGATCTACTCCGCTAGTCTCATTATTCATAAGGACAGACGGTGATGAATTCTATAGTCAGTTCACTGGCCGTCTCTTTTCTCTTAGATGTTTATCGTCCACCAAGGCGAGTATACTAACATGATCACTGTATGATCAAATGTAAGGGACAAACAAACCCCTAATTTGAAAAACAAAAACAGTTGGTGTCATCATGTCGGTGCCCCGTGAGTTCGCGGTATTCACATAATGGTATATTTAATGATAGAAACAAATATCGGATGTCTATGAAAATGCCCTCTTTCGTGACTCTTTGCCTCTCTTTGCCTTTCGTCTTAATCTTTGCACGTGGACGACTTCTTCAGTTATCATTACTGGGAAAGACAGGAAGAACTAACGACTGAAATGTCAGAATGATAATTGCTATATTCTGTGAGGGATGTGACGATTTCAATCAACGTTTCTAGGAAAATTACAGAAAGTTCCACTGCAGGGCAGCACGATCTCTGACGCAACGTTCATTACGCTTGAGTCTAATTCCCCGAAACCTCGGACCAGGAGCAGTAAGCAATGCCTTCTTCTTCTTATAAGAGCAGCCACAGTGTGACTGAGATACGTTATACATTATACATTGATACATTATACATTGAAAAATTGATACACTAATCGCTATAATCATTTTGACAGTGATATTTTGTTACATTGATACATTGATACAGTGTTACATAGTTTGCCATGACTTGGTGGTACACATGACATTCCACAACCCATCACTTTTGTACTTTTGACCTCTATTTTGGTATTCAACACATCTTCCCCCACTCACCAAAAATGAATCCACTCACCAAAAATTGCAAAATTGCAATGATTTCCTGATTGTTGAGCTAGTGCGGCCTTGACCTTCGAACTTGACTTCAATTTTGGTACGCGGCACATCATCCACTCAAAAAAATTTATGTAGACTACATAGAAAACTGTGGCAGACATAAACCGGATACGGTCAGACGAACGAACATACAGCGGACGGAAATCGACATAACGTAATACATCCACCGTTGTTGTTCAGTGTTATTGTTTTTACCTGCGGCACGCAAGTCTACGAGAGGCTCGAGTTGTTGTTGACTTTTTGAAATACGCATGCGATAAGAGAGTGTGATCTCTGCCACACTTTCCAACCTCCTCAAATATTCGGTGGAATGAAGTATTGCTTCGTTGATTTCCGTTCAGACGTCAAATCTCTAACGTCAAGACATAAGAAACTACCATTCAGTCGCTTAAACGCTGACGATTGACACATCAGGCAAAGTCTTCAGTTTCACTGAACAGTATGTATACACGTTTTAAGATCCTTGAATTGCTTATATACCAAGAAAAATGTGCCGCAGTCTTGCCATTGGTTCAACTAATTTGCGTACTGTCATAGGCGACTCTCTTAGTAAGTAGAAGAATAAGTTTACTACATCTACTAATCATTTTATCTACCCATTTTAGATAATTTACAAATTGGTAATACGGAGACAAGTAACGCATTGTCATTATGATTAATAATGAATAATACTTGGTATCAAATTATAGATCATGCATTATAACAACAAACGCAATAATTACGTTTCAGAAGTAAAGGGAACAACTCACCAACTTTCGCCGAATCAAGATTTTCAACTTAGAGAATTGGCAATTTGATATGATGTTTAGCTTTAGCCCCTAAGCAATTTGCATATATGGAATATGTTTTGAAAAGAAAAATAATTTAGCCCTCTGTGGGAATCGAAACGATGACCCTCCAATCCGTGGAGTTGCACTTACCGTCTTATAGATATGTCGACTCATTGATAATACTCAAAACTGACTTTATGCGCAACTGGTTTTATAATATCGAAAGGAAAATTTACTATTTAATCGTCACGAAAGAGAAAGAATAATTTAACCATCAACGAGAATAAAACCCACAACCCCTCCAATCAATGGAGAGCTCTTACACTCTGAGCTATGCCGATTAATAATATTCCCATGAATATTTCAATTAAGGCTAATCGGTAAGGCAATCGGCGCAACTGGCATGAAAATTTGATAAAGAACTGTTCAGTTGTTTCAGCACAGATTTCTCATCTACGTCTATTAGAAGATGAGTTGGACAAATTATCCTGTGCGCAAACAATACATGTTTATATTGTGCACTTTTGGTTGCAAGCTTGAAATTTTGCACATAGCTACATTTGTATTTTGAATAGTCCTCTTCCATTTAAGATCGGGAAACAATCTCTCAACCGTCATTCTCGCAAGACAGGGCCTTGCTTCGCTGGTATTGATGTCCCCGTCCTCTTTGGCACTCAGAATCCTTTTGGATGAACATTACCTCTTTAAATTTAAGCACTCCCGTGGATTCAATAATTATATGTATCAGCAGGCAGTGGGCAGAAACATGTTGCATTTGGCGTCAGTCTCTCAAGTCGGGGCTCATTTCTGCTAGGATTTACTGGTTTTCCACTTCACAATTTATGTTACTTTGTCAATCAGTTTCACGAATGGAATTACGTCATATATTAGCTGATACTGACCATAAAAGCGATCTGTTTGACCTCATCCTCCCTAAGGGCCTTGTCTTAGATTGAACTATTTTGAGGGTCACTGGGTCAAAGTTGTTCCCTTTGCCACCTATTGGGTTTTCATTACCTTAACTCAAGAATGTTTATGCCTAGGCAAAAAAGATGACATTGCACTGGAGACATACTTGGGCTTGAATCAAAATTGGCATTGGAGTATTGTCATCATGTGTGTACGTACGTAATATGTCCATCTATGTCAATCCGTACCACCATGTTTCAATGATATACAGCAGTATTAAACTGTCAATTTTGCCACCAATTTCTTGTTGCCATCAACTACTTGTTCTTCAACAAGGGTCCTATTTTAATACCACCAAGGCCGAGGGGTTCTCAGTGCTTTGCACGGTTCAAGTTTGATTTGCAAAGCTCGACGGATGAAACGAATGTTTTTAAACTTGGCATACACGATACTTAGACCTAGACATCGCCAACGCGATCAATGCGACCTCTTCTGTCAATTCAGTATAGACGGCTATATGGACCAGTCAGCATCGTCCGATTTTGAATGGGGAAAGTGCACATATATATATATGGTGTCGGACCTGTGACGCAATACCTAAAATTGTGGGTTCGGAGTCGAAAATTACTTCCCTTGGCATGAAAACGCTAGCAGTTGGTGCTGTATTTCTACAACAAATATTGGCACAAGTGACGTGGATTTTTCATCAATAAATCATATGGGCTAAGACGTTTCTGATTTTGATAATCCTTATATTCAGATGCCATTAAGATCATCTTTTCTTTTCTAACGTGCCTGAAAAAGTGGTCATACGAAGACCACCCCCTCCGCTGATATGTCTTTCACTGTATTACTGCCACAGCCACAGCTTTTGACTACAATGTAGGAATTTCTCACTTGTTTTAGAATAGCTCAGTGACAATGTAGGTTCTTGTTCCCTTATGGTACTGTCTTTAAAAACATTAAGATTGGTAGCTTCTTGAGACCATTATAGGAGTCATTGATACGACTTGAATATTGAATATATTTTACTCTTGAATATTGGGCAAAAACTCGTGATGGTTTTGCTATATTAAAACGACCCGGAATCCATTGGTAATGGACCCTAATCAGTGAAAAGTTGTTCGAGGTCAGGTGGAAATTCGAGTTACCTTTTCATGTTCAACGCCATACAATAAAGAACATTGTGTTCGAACTACTGAAAGAGGAAGATATATTATCAATATACAATAATACATCTGAGACGATTGTGGACATCAGCCAAGAGCTGATTGTACCAAGGCGCTCAGTCATTATGTTACTATTATTTTTCATTTCGCCTCATTCCGTCTCATGCACGTACGTTCTAACTGGTAAAAAAACCACTTGATTCCGATTTAAAAGTAAGATCTAGAAGATTATATATTTGGTTGGTACTCACCACAGCATGCATTGTGGTTTGACGTAAGCCGTATAAATGAAATACTCGTTTGCAGTGTGTAGATACGAATAATGCAACTATAATGTGGTGATGTCATCTCGCCATAGATTAAATCATTCTAACAATCAAACACGGATATATTAGTATACATGGAACCAAGCTGTTTGCTCATTTAAAGATGTTTTACGTCTAAATATGTTTTTTTTTTTTACATTCTCGGTACCCGTGTTCTCGTGTCAGATGTAAGTTAACCGTGCAGATTATGACGGGGGTAGGCTGTTATGCTCGCGATGATGAGGTTTGATGTGTATATAATGCATCCGACTATGTATCCCAGTATACAATCTCGCTGATTTCCATGAAGAGATGGTAAAATTCGTGTTGTTCCTTACTTTCTTCGTAATATAATATCGTCTGTGTAGAATTGTAGTTAAAAGAAAAAAACGAGAGAGAGAGACAGCGAGAGAGATTTTTTCGACAAGACCAATATGCCCCCAATTGTTTTGCATCCGTCAAACAAATGAAAACAGGAATAATACAATAGAAACTGGATAACACAGCTGGACTGACTTACACATGGTGCAGTATACAGTTGCGTCAGCATATGGCGATCTTCTAGCCTCTGGGTTTTTTCTAGGATGAACTCGTGTGTGGGCTTTCGCATCGAGTTTTCCTTTGTCTGAAGTTTCATATGTCTCTTGCTTCAAAGAACAGGGCGTTGTTCGGCCCAACCATTAAAACGGATCCAACAAAACGTCATGGGCGGCAACATATTTCCATTCTTGAAGTGTGTTTCCCAGTGAGAGATAAACTATTTTTTACAACGTTCGGAATAAGAAAATTATAACACGACCTCCTTAGATGATGTTGAGAGTTTTCCTTTTTAACCATAGTAAACGTGTGTCTGTGTACCGTGCTTATTCTATCAATGATCCCGATAGCCACATTTCTGGAACATATGGTTAATGTATATAGGGAGGAACGATTATTTGATTGAATGTCTCAAAATCGTGTAACACTTGCATCAACAATCAGATAAGAGTTTTATGGAAATAGACAAACTTCTGAGCTATAATCCAGGTTGACACATTTAATGCACAAGCTTTCGACTCTCCCTTTACCAAGTGATCTGTTGAGTTTCAGGAAAATTGCATGTAAATATACATATTGTTCAAACGTGTATCCTATATTTATGTTTATTTTTTCGTCCAGTCTGTGTCAATACTTACAGGTCCATGCTAATTATGTTCACATGGAGTAAAAGGTTTTATTCCCCTGTGGAAGCGTCTCATTCTGTCTAGTTTACAGAGCCAGCAAATAGATTTCAATGTTGTTCGATACTCGGTGGTGTACATAGTATTACATAGAGAAAGTAAATCAGCTGCGAGGGAGAGAGAGTGGTTTAACCTCGCGTTCAGCAATATTTCGGCTATATAGCGGCGTCCAAACGCAAAATCTTATTCAGGTATGGCAACAAAACAAGTCAAAAAGTGACAATATAAAAGTGACCTAGGCAATCTAAATGTGATCAGCACAACACCTTAAACCTGTAGATACATTAAAATTCACGTAACAAACCGATTTCTCTCAATAACCTAAATCAAATCTTCCTTTTTCCGACCAAAATGGTCTTCTAAAGTAGCTGTTCGATAAAAAGAATCTCTTTCAATCTTAAATTCTATAGAGTCGATCAAAATATGTTTCTCTGTGAGTTTCTCATGACAGGGAAAACACATCGAGGCTTTTATATCAAATGTTCGTGAGTCGGTCGTGAATGACCGATTCTACAGCGCCTGATTATAGCGTGATCGAAATATTTCTGACTGTGACAATCTAGAAATGATCCAGGTAACCTAAAAGTGATCAACACAACACATTCAACCCTGTATATACATTAAAAGTTACGTAACAAACCGATTTTTCTCAAATAACCTAAAATCAAATCTTCAAAAGTAGCTGCTCGATAAAAAGATTCTCTTACAATCTAAAAATCTATACAATCAATCAAAATATGTTTTACTGTGAGTTTCTCGTTACAGACGGGGCTATTTTATCAAATGTTCGTGAGTCTGTCGTGAATGACCGACTCTACAGCGCCTGATTATAGCGTGATCGAAACATTTCGGACTGTCAAGTGGAGAACATGTATTACCTGAGGTTTTCTTAAACTCATAAAGTTCAATACCAACCTCAGCATCCCATACAAGGATACAAGGTCTGAAATCGCTATACGGGACTCCAAGATGGTTAACCTTGGCATCTAGTGCAGATCGTAGATATATTAATGTCAGAAGCCATAAAGCATTCTTTAGCTCTACTACATACAAGAGATATCATTCATGGGATGTTTCTTTGTTTATAGAGTTGCTTGAATTTCTCATTAAAAATATCTATGTGAAATTTGGCAGCACAATATATCAGCAGCATATAGGTATTCCAATGGGTACTAATTGTGCACCCCTGTTGGCTGACCTGTATCTGTTCTCTTATGAATATGACTATATGCAGGCGCTTTCAAAAACCGATCCATTTAAAGCCCGTTCCTTCTCATTCACCAAACGCTATATAGACGATCTTCTCGCTGTGGATGATCGCTATATAAATGAGGCAGTGAAGGATATATATCCACCTTCACTGGATTGAAGAAAACTACAGATAGCCCTACAGGCACATCATATGTAGATCTATATCTCTATAAAAATGAAGCGGGCATTCTCTCCCGTCGACTTTATGACAAAAGAGATGATTACAATTTCGACATCGTAAACTATCCCTTTCTGGACAGTAATATTCCAGTGGGACCTGCATATGGCGTATACATATCTCGCTTAGTAGCATTTGCTAGATCCTGTGTTAAATGTGACGATTTTAATCGACGTCACAAAACGCTGGTGCAGAAACTTAAAAAAACAGGGCTATTCCACCAAGCGCCTACACTCAAAGTTTCTCAAATTTGGCGATACATATCGCATGCTGATAGCAAAATACGAACGTAGCGTGCAAGATCTATGGCGCTACGTTTCGTAACTTGTGTCTAATTCCGCTTAACCCGGGGCTAGGGGCCGTATGAACCCATGTACTTCAAGAACCTCATGGTACTCATATGAACAGTCACAATCAAAGCGTGACACGAATACGAATTTGATATTTTTGGAACATCATGATGTCTTGCCGGCATCATGAAAACTGTTGACCGCTTCTCTCTTGCAGGAAACAAGCCTATGTTTTTGTATACTATGATTGTCTTTTTGAATTTGGTGCTAATACTGTTATATGGAAAATGGAATAGGTCTTTGGATTATGGACGCGGATATTCTCTAATGGACGACAGCTGGATTATGAATGACGGACTAGACGCTTGTAATTTGCTTCAGCATCAGTATTTCCTGCCATGTGCGATGTCAACATGACTATAGGTAGCCAACAAAAAAATATTCTTACTCTGTTGTTCAACTTTACGTTATATATTAAACGTTAGAATATTCAGGATGGAGGAATGATTAGCTGAGATGGAGATTAGATCTTGTGTCTATATGTCAAGGCAAAACCGGAATCTGATATTCTGCCGTTTGCATCTAGAATTGGAACCGGTGAAAACTGATCCCCATTTAACTTAGAGAAAACTGGAATTCTAATTTCTACTGGTTTAGTAAGTGTTACGTCTGCCTACGACCGGAATTGAACTACTTATTAAAAGCAGATCTTCGCAGGGATCGATTCCATATTTGACCTTTAAAAAGAGAGGAATTCTTATAATGCCTTTCGGTCAATCGTGCTGTCCCGTGTGTCAAGCTTCAAAAGTCCAGTTACAGAGTTTTCCATGTTAAAATATACATTGCATGCTATTTTTCCAACCGAAATGAAATGTCCGGGAATTATTCTTCGATAATTTTACTGCAGTTGGATTTCAAAGCGTGACAGACGAGATAAATAAAATGACCTTCTGACAAATGACAGCAAAGTTGGGTGTCGCTCCTCATGCTATATCTACCTCAAAATTTAAGGTCAAATTATGCTATTATATTTTTATTTCGGTGTATGACAAAATCAACTAGAGTTATCAAATTACTCGTTTCTGTATATTGACATTCAGAATGACCCTATCAGCCCCAGAAAATGTGGACAGGATGGACAACGCTTACTATAGCGATACCTGTGAATACCGATACCTGGATAAACCGACCAACCTATATTCTGGCATTATCCATGATCTCAATACTACAATTAAAAGCACTTTGCACCTTGATAAACCAGAAGCCTGTCACAACCGACACTATATTCGATCACAAGCATAGTCCGTACACATGTTTCACTGTAGTATTCTCAACAATTGGCCGTTATTAGAGAATGTGCGCTTCTCTCTCTAGTCGGGAGTGTCAAGTCTTCATACGGGGCCAACAGTGAATTCAGTTCAACAAGCACACAATTACTACGAGTGCAAAGCTGAATCGATTCAATAATCCTTCACACATGGCCCCGGGTATAGTGGAACTATCCTTATTTACCCGATCAAATACTCCATGATGTTTAGTCCTCTCTTTGTGACCTCGAACTCAAGTAAATATACATTGAATGTCCATGGATTCAACATGCTGTCACAGAGAGTTTTATTTTAGTGTCGTCGTGTATAATTACAAAAAAAAATAAAGAAAAAAAATCGTTTTACTTTCTTTATAGTGTGCATGTATTGGCGGAAAATTATCGCTACTTGTTACTTTGTACTGTGTATAACAAGTTTTGTCTAATTCACCATCAGTATTATCGATTCTTACAGCTAGGAGAAGCAATGCCAACACATACAATAGTTCATGGAGTCCAGATTCCATTAGGTATAATCCCAGGTGGGAAATGTGGAGATAATTTGGTATTGATTCCACGCCGTGCCTGTCTGTTCGCGAGCCTTCGGACAGCTATAGGTTCTGTTCCTGACGTCAACAACTGAAGCTGCCTGGAAGGATTCATCGATGGGAGATCATCGATATTCACCTAGTCCCGCACTTGAAGGTGGTCAAATTGGGACAAGACCGACAACCACAGGAAAGCGACTCTGGTTAGACAGATAACACGAATATTGACGGAACGAAATGAAGCACTTGACAGCAAAACACCAACCTTTAAGCTTGATTCATTATCCGTGAGTGCACAATTAAATTTAGCTCCTTCTGCAAACAAGATACCCTACTCCACGCACATCCGAAGAAGCGGAAGCCGGTTTGGATTTGCCTCGAAATCACTTGCTGCTATCAAGTCGCTCAAATTCCAATTCGTCTGGCTATTCACTCGGCTACACATATTTAGTTAAGATATCGAATATCTCCAAAAACATACCGCATATGCATTCAAATGTTGCCAAGAGTATGGTATCAAAATGGAACGTAAAGTTGGCGGGGATTGCAATCCAGTCCGCTTATTCTCATTGCAAACAACATATGTGATAGAAACCTCCACAATCAATGTATAATTCAGATAACTTCTCTTTGTGATGACCGTATATCTCATCTGGAAAAGAATGAGTCAGTGATAAGTACTTTGAGACCAAAAAATGCTGACTACGTCTCTCTTCGAAATCAACTGGCTTTTATTTGCCTGTAAATTGAACGGACTGTTACAGAAGTCCTTTGATTGGTTGCGTGTTCTTCCAATATTCCCCACAAGCCAATGGAAATATTGGATATTATTTCGAAAATTCGAATTGACCAATCATATGTCTATACTGCAAGGTATTCTGTGACACGCCGGAGTTTCTATGAAAACGGCGTAGACAGCAATGTATGAGCTGATGTTTTAGACAGATCTCCAGATTATAGATTCGGTAACGCTAAGGAGACAGCCCAATGATGGATGTCGAGTAGGACAAACTGAGTAACGATATATTCACATTCGAGAGAAACATATTCAAGTTTCAACTTGACAATTTCTAATAAATGTATAGGTTACAACTCTTGGAAATGCGTTTCATAATTCGAAGTGAACGTCAAAGCTGTGAATACATTAACCCAATTTGAATACAGTTTTTCATTTGCTACTGGAAAGAATGCCATCTAATTAAAATGGGAGTTAATAGCGTTCTATTACAGGCATTCCCAGACGATGAATCATTGTTCATTATTGATTTTGACTCGTTCCCTCAGCAGTTGCGTAATTCTACATCGTGCCATCGGATGGACAAACATGGTTCAAACACGGATCCGACTCCTTGTTATTCAACATCCGTTACACGAAATAATATACTTGCAACTGTTGTTCAACCTTAGAAATGACCCGTGGATGTTGATAGATCAAACACGATAGAAACCAGATATTATTTTTAATAGTAAGAATGTGAAAGCTAAAGATTCACAATATAAATCTCATTTCTGTATCTTCAGCCGTTTTCTTGTAACGTTTAAAAGAAAACGTGTAAACGATCTTCGGCGAAAAAGTTCCGGAAGACGAGCGGAACATTCTGCGATAGGCCGACAGATACCGACACGTTAAAAGCTGCTGACACACGGCACACATGTAAATCTGAATATAATCCAGCAAAAAACCAGCAAATATGGTGAATATTCATTTGTTTTCTAATATAGAGACTTAATCAAATTTAAAGATGTTATGGCAGGACTAGGGAAACTTAATGGATCTTTTAGAAAATATAGGCTGCCGAAAACGAAAAAATGCATTAATTTTCCCTGGTCCTGCCATAACATCTTTACATTAAATAAGTAGGACTAATAGATAATTAGCTTACCCAAATACTGCGGAAATGAGTTTTGGAAAGGGAAATTTAACAGACAAAAATAATAGTAGGCAAGCCCAAGCAATCTGTTTAATTTTTCCCAGTGCCTCGGAAGCTAAATTTTTAATCCTAATATTGAAGCACTTCTATTTATAATTTTGATTTCATTTTTTCACCAAATGTTAGTCGAAATAGTGAATATTTGAATGAAGAAATATTAAAAAAAATGACCAATTTTGACCCTCTAACGGGATAGCTATCCTTAATGGTCTATATATTAGATAAACATGAATATTCACCATATTTACTGGGGTTTTGTTCGATTATATTCTGATTTACATGTGTGCCGTGTGTCAGCGGCTTCTAATGTATCAGTATCTGCCCGCCTATCCCAGAATGATCCGCTCAACTCTCGGAACTTCTTCTTCGCAGAAGATCGTTTACATGTTTTCTTTTAAATATTACAAGAAAACGGCAGACGATACAGAAATGAAACATATTTTCGTCATCCTATAATACTCTAGATGAAAAATATATACATGGGTTTTTATTTAATGAAGACGGATTTAACGAAGATGATAAAAAATACGAGTGTGGATATATCGCAAATTTCTTGGCGAATTGACACCATCTTTTTAGGTAAATATTTTGCCCTAAACAGAATGAAAATCGGATAAGTACTGACAGAGTTTTGCTGGATTATATTCTGATATGTGTACAGTTTGCATTTTAGTTAACATGTGTCAGTAGCTGGAGCCGACCCCACTTGACGTCACTTGCCAGTTCCCGCGTTAAGCAGCAGGGGTTATGAAAATGGTCTTTAAGGGAGTAGAGGGCGTTCGTTTCTAGAGGTTGAAAGTTTTTTTAAATTTCAGGATTTTTTCATCAGGTTAGGAGAAGATGATCCATGAAAAAAAAATATGGGGTCACCATACTCGTTAAAAAAATATGGCAGCCAAATGCATGTCTACCACTTAAAAGCCATAACACTGAATACATAGGGAAATTTGAATTTTTTCTTCTTTGATGCTCAATAAATCAAACTTCCCAAGGTCAAATTTTCCCCATTTTGCTATATAATACTAAACACATATAGTGCTTATTGAATATGTAATAAAAACAGGGGGACACCATACTTTCTTAGAAAATATTAGCGGTATAACAGATAAACGGAGCCTTTTCAGTCCCATTTCCAGGAGGGGGTGGGGGTGGAGAATCGGGGTGGGTGTGGAGAATATTATTGAAGTTCAATTTATCACTCATTCAGAAGTTTTGTTTTAGTTAAAAGTGAATAAAAGTGAATTTGGGGATATTCCGGGGGAATAATTTTTAACCTATGGAGCACTTTGCACCCTCCAACCGTTGAATTTAAAATGCCAATATTTTGGTCCGTCCCATCACACTATCGAACCACCAGTAAAACGCATAAATGGTTGTGTTGTGTCTTTTGTTGATTTTTATTCCATTTTGATATGTCTGGGTACTTTTGTTAGGAAATTCAGCTTGTTTTGAAAAATTTGACAAATGACCATGTTGTAGCCCCATAAGAGCAGGGATATGAACGTCCTCTACTCCCTTAATCGCGATATAATCTGATAATCTTAAAACGCGTCTTTTATTGGTTCCTTGTAGGCTTATGCAAACCTTAAATTCCAGCGTTCACAGTGTTATCGTGCCAAGCGCCAGATGTTGATGGAATCCCCTCATTTCTTCGGAGAGTTTCACAACTGGATAAAACCTGAATTAAACTATTTCAAATAGCAAACCTTCACACTGATCATTTTCGTGTTTGACCTTGGAAAAGTGTGGAATGGCTATAAAGTATTCTGGTCAATTGTGTTGTCCCATCTAGCACGCTTCAAATGTCCAGGTACCGAACTGGTCGTGCTGAAAAATACATCTGTATGCTATTGTATAAAACCAAAATGAAATGTCTGGAAATTATTCTTCTAGAATTTTACTGCAGTTGGATTTCGGAAGCGTGAGAGACGAGAAAATGTGACATGGCTACCATGGAATTGGCATTCTGACCAATGACAACACTTTGAGTGTCCCATCACATGCTATCCATCTACCGCAAAAAAGAATGTGAAATTAAGCTATTATTTTTTTTTTGTCATTTCAATGTATGACCAAATTAACTAGAGTTATCAATTATTCGTTTCGGTATATTGACATTCGGAATGATGATATTATTCGCACTATGTGTGAACAAGATGGGCAATGTTATTATAGTTTTCTAAACTGCTCACTCTCGTTGGAGTTTGAAGTATTCATACAGGGCTAAACTGAATTCATTCCAACAGGCACACAATTAATACAAGTGCAAAGTTGAATCGATTCAATAATCTTCCCGCACGACCCCGGGTAAATGGGTAATGGAACTATCCGTATTGATCAGATACAATACTCTGTGATGTTTGTTGTTCTCTCTGGGTGACCTCTAACACTGGCAATTATATATTAAATGTCAACGGATTCAAAATCCTCTCACATAACTAATTCATCCGTTAATTTGTTCATGGAGGTACGTTTAATCCCATGCAATGTGGGAGATGTAGAGATAATTTGGTATTGATTCCACCTTGGACCTATTTGGTCGCCTGTCTTTTCTCGCTGTGCACTCTTGGCTTCGGACATGTTCTCTTGCTGAGATCAAATACATGGTATGCCTGGAAGGGTCCATCGATGGAAGAGCATCGACATTCACCTACTTCTCCCACTTCAACCAGGTTTAACTAAGGAAAATTCGCATTTCTGACCAAAAAAAATTTATACAAACGTCCACAATGAAGGTATATAATGAGATCAATTCTCTTTTGGACAGAATGGTGGTACAACCTGGTAAAGAATTACCAGTAAAGAATTACCAGTGATCATTTACTCCAAACGAGTGAACCCTTTGCACATCACGGAACAATACATTAGACCATCAAAGAGAAGAGAGAAATATGAGAGGTGCTTTTATTTCATATGCCAAAACTTATTTGCGCTGCCTCTACATCTACATTATAAGTTTAAACAATACAACTATTATGTTTCATCCTCGTATCTAACAGAACCGCTAATATTACTACTAATATACCTGTTCCTGTACCTTAACACCCAAAATGACTTTATCGTTCCCAGCTCAAATAGAACAATGCCAATAATTGTTCACTAGTTGTTTAACACAGTGCTCGCCATTTGAGATTGTACACTTTCAGTTCTTCACAAATCAATTTTGTTTCAACATTCACAATTTCTACAGACGCCAAGTTGAATCGATTCAATGACCCTTCATTCATGGCCACTGGTCAATCTGCGTGGAAATATCCTTATTCACCAGATCAAAAGGTCTCACTAGTGTTTGATTTCCTTGTCGCTCTCATCGAAATCAAGCACGTCGTTCGCCCTCGTTAATTTGTTCTCTACGCAGGGAGTTTTGTATTATGTATAATCAATAATATTGAATTTTGCAACTCAGAGATGCAATGCCGACAAATACAACAGTTCATGGAGTTCAGATGCCATTAGATATAATCTCAGGTGGGAGAGATGAAGATAATTTGGTATTGATTCCACATTCTGGATTGTCTGCTCGCGAGTATTCTCTCGCTCTTGGCTTCGAACAGGTTCTCTTCCTGACACTGTTCCTGAGTAGTAGAGAAAAACCCGATTGGGTATTATTTATGCAAATGAGATGAATTTGTGGAGCATGTGTGGAGCTCTCGTCCAATCAGAAGCGAGTATTCGTCTGACCTTTGGAGATGCCCCGCCCACTTGACGATCTCTCGTCCAATCAGAAGCGAGTATTTCAAATTGACCAAAAAGCTACCTCCAGCACAGGAGAGTTCCAATTTTTCCAGGTCAAAAATAGTTCCATGTATTCATCCGCGGTGATGCGGTTTTGGTGGTGATGCGGTCTGCTTCCGCGGAGAAAAAAGTAGTCCCTAGATAAAATGGTCCGATTGGGTCGAGTGAGGTATCAAAGTGAAGCTTATGTGAAGGGGCATCTAATGGGTTGGGTGTGGGGTTGAAATATGGGCCTTCTGCGCATGCGCGGTGGCCGAAGGGTATCAAAATAGCCTTTTTGGAGCTAGGGGAGCCCCTAGTGGACCGATGGGGTCGAGTGAGGTATCAATGTGAAGCATTCATGAAGGGGCATCTAATGGACTGGGTGTGTGGTTGAAATAGCGGCCTTCTGCGCATGCGCGGTGGCCGAAGGGTATGAAAATAGCCTTTTTGGAGCTAGGGGAGCCCCTAGTGGACCGATGGGGTCGAGTGAGGTATCAAAGTGAAGCATCTATGAAGGGGCATCTAATGGACTGGGAGTGGGGTTGAATATCGGCCTTCTGCGCATGCGCGGTGGCCGAAGGGTATGAAAATAGCCTTTTTGGAGCTAGGGGAGCCCCTAGTGGACCGATGGGGTCGAGTGAGGTATCAATGTGAAGCATTCATGAAGGGGCATCTAATGGACTGGGTGTGGGGTTGAAATAGCGGCATTCTGCGCATGCGCGGTGGCCCAAGGGTATGCAAATAGCCGTGTTGGAGCTAGGGCAGCCCCTAATGGTCCAATGGGGTCGAGTGAGGTATCAAAGTGAAGCCTAGGTGAAGAGGCATTCAGGCAATGGGGTGGGTGCATGTAAAATTTTTCCTGAAAAAAAAAAAAAACGGAAAACGGACTTTATCGAAAAACCTGGGAAAATGCCTATATGGGGTATGGGGGTATATAGGTCGCCGGGCTTAACGGGGCTCGCCTGTCAATAGAGTTATCTCCCCTAGTTCCAGGGTGGGTGTATGCAAAAAATTTCCTGAAAAAATACGGAATACGGACTTTATTCTAAATTACGGGAAAATGCCTATATGGGGTATGGGCAGTATAGCACCATCCTGGGAAACCTACTTCTCCACATTTGCGGTATAGGTTGTGGGGTCTCGTTTTCTTAGTCTCGTCAAAACAAACATGATAAGAAGTGTCCCGGAGCGAAACGGTGAAATTTTTGAAAAAAGTCACCGAGCCTCATATAGTCCCATACTAGGGTATAGGACCGATGTTTGTCCCCCTGGGAAACGTACTTCTATACATTTGCGGTAGGGTTGTGGGGTCTCGTTTTACTCGTCTCGTCATGTAGAACACGATAGGAAGTGTTGCGGAGCGAATCGGTGAAATTTTTGAAAAAGTACGATATAGCCCCATATAGACATATATATATAAATATATATTCCCATACTGGGGTATAGGACCGATGTTTGTCCCCCTGGGAAACCCACTTCTCCACATTTGCGGTAGGGTTGTGGGGTCTCGTTTTTCACGTCTCGTCATTTAGAACACGATGGGTAGTGTTGCGGAGCGAATTGGTGAAATTTTTGAAAAAAGTCACCAAGGCCTGGGTAGGCCCATAGGCCTATACTGCATGGCTATGGGTGTATAGGGCCATACGGGGTGGACATGTTGGAGTCTAGGTGAGTCCCTGGTGGTCCAATGGGGTCGAGTGAGGTCTTATTTTGAAGCTCTCGTGCAGGAGCATCCGACTGGGCTAATGGTTCGTCCGTGTTCAATAGTCTGCGCATGCGCAGTCTGGCCGTAGTATAGAAAACAGGCATTTTGGGTGCTATGTAGGGGTGTGTTTGGGTTAGAGATGGGCTAATCACGGTTCGAATGGGTCGTGTGAGGTGTCAAAGTGAAGCTTGTGTGGGGTAGAGTCAGAATGGTGTGTTTTTGAATGCAAGTCGCGTCAATCTGCGCATGCGCAGTTGGTTGTAGTAAGTAAAGTGGCCATTTTGGGGCAGTACATGAAGGTGTTTGGGGTAGAGATGGACCGCTATGGGTCCGAATAGGTCGTGGAAGGTGTCAAAGTGAAGCTTGTGTGGGTTAGAGTCAGAATGGTGTGTTTTTTAATGCATGTCGCGTTAATCTGCGCATGCGCAGTTGGTTGTAGTAAGTAAAGTGACCATTTTGGGGCAGTGCAGGTAGGTATTTGGGATAGAGAGGGACCATCCTTGGTCCGAATGCGTCGTGTAAGGTGTCATCTTGTAGCTCTCGGGGTGTAGATCCCGATTTAAGGGCTGTTCACGTCATCTGTCACGTCATCAGTGACGTAATCAGTACGAGTAGTAGCGAAAGTGGACATTTTGGGGCAGTGAAAGGAAGGTATTTGGTGTAGAGATGGACCATCCTTGGTCCGAATGCGTCGTGGGAGGTGTCATTTTGTAGCTCTCGGGGTGTAGACCCCGATTTGGGGGATGTCTGCGTCATCTGTGACGTCATCAGTGACGTCATCATTACGAGTAGTAGCGAAAGTGTGCAATTTGGGGCAATGAAGGAAGGTATTTGGGGTAGAGATGGACCATCCTTGGTCCGAATGCGTCGTGTGGGGTGTCATTTTGTAGCTCTCGGCGTGCAGACCTCGATTTGAGGGCTGTCCACAGCATCTGTGACGTCATTGGTGACGTCATCAGTAGGAGTAGTAGCGAAAGTGTGCATTTTGGGGCAGTACATGAAGGTATTTGGGGTCGAGATGGGCTATTCACGGTTCGAATGCGTCCTGGAAGGTGTCATTTTGTAGTTCTCGGGGTGTAGACCTTGATTTGAGGGATGTTCCCGTCATCTGTGACGTCATCGATGACGTCATCAGTAGGAGTAATAGCCAAAGTGTGCATTTTGGGGTAGTACAGGAAGGTATTTGGTGTAGAGATGGACCATCCCTTATCCGATTGTGTCGTGGGAGGTATCATTTTGTAGCTCTCGGGGTGTAGACCCCGATTTGAGGGGCTGTTCACAGCATCTGTGACGTCATTGGTGACGTCATCAGTACGAGTAGTAACGCATGTCGCGTCAATATGCGCATGCGCAGTCTGGCCGTGGTAGAGAAATCAGGCATTTTGGGAGGGTATGTGGGTGTGTGTTTGGGGTAGAGATGGACCCCTATGGGCCCGAATGGGTCGTGGAAGGTGTCAAAGTGAAGCTTGTGTGGGTTAGAGTCAGAATGGTGTGTTTTTAAGTGCAAGTCGCGTCAATCTGCGCATGCGCAGTTGGTTGTAGTAAGTAAAGTGGCCATTTTGGGGCAGTACATGAAGGTATTTGGGGTCGAGATGGGCTATTCACGGTTCGATTGTGTCGTGGGAGGTGTCATTTTGTAGCTCTCGGGGTGTAGACCCCGATTTGGGGGGCTGTTCACAGCATCTGTGACGTCATTGGTGACGTCATCAGTACGAGTAGTAGCGAAAGTGTGCATTTTGGGGCAGTGCAGGAAGGTATTTGGGGTAGGGATGATCTATTCTCAGTCCGAATGCGTCGTGGGAGGTGTCATCTTGTAGTTTTCGGCGTGCAGACCCCGATTTGACGACTGTCCACAGCATCTGTGACGTCATTGGTGACGTCATCAGTAGGAATAGTAGCGAAAGTGAGCCTTTTGGGGTAGTGAAGGATGTTATTTGGTGTAGAGATGGACCATCTGCGGTGCGAATGCGTCATGGGAGGTGTCATCTTGTAGCAACGCCCACCAACACCATTCTTAATGGTGAAATAGCTCAGAATCTCTGATATTCCATGGAATTGTCACTAATTCTTCGAAATGCAGTGATGCCCGTCAACGCCCGTCGTTACACCTTAACACTCTAACATAACGCCGTGATATAGTCCGGAGAGAGAACAACAACAGCAACAACAACAAGGATGACACATGAGAGAACAACAACAACAAGAAGTTGTTTTCATATAGTTTATTCTCCCCAATGTTACATCATACCCACGCTGGGGGAGCCGCGTTGGGTATATTTACAATTCAAGAAGATTCTTGTCCAATCAGAGGCCACCATTTGCAAGTTTCATATTCGTTCCTGTCCGTTAGATGTATTCTCGGCTACTCTTGTCCAATCAGAAGTCGCCATTTCAGAAAGTTCCATCTTCGGCCATGTTCGCTCTGAACCGTTTGTTCTAATCGTCATCGGGCAGGCCAGGATACCGTTGAGGCCACATATCCTCACATAGTTGTTTGTGCATTCTGAGTATCTATCAGTGCATGGGTGAATACTTTCATCCGATGGGGATGGTGGTCAGTTTAACCACGAAGAACGTAACATTGGTCACCCTCTCCACTTGCCATTTTGTGTTGGGGCGTTGTTGTTGGGCCCATTCCAAACTATCCACGCTGTCCAGTTCCTTCAGCATCGTCTCCAGTGACGCACGGTGGATAATGGTGAAAGGCTGGTCAAATTACAAGCGTCTAGTCCGTCATTCATAATCCAGCCGTCGTCCATTAGAGAATATCCGCGTCCATAATCCAAAGACCTATTCCATTTCCATATAACAGTATTAGCACCAAATTCAAAAAGACTTAAAAAAGTATACATAAACATAGGCTTGTTTCCTGCAAGAGAGAAGCGGTCAACAATTTTCAATGATGCCGGCAAGACATCATGATGTTCCAAAATATCGAATCCGTATTATTATTATCCGAACCCGGGTATTATTGCTGGGATAAAAGTAACGGAGCTGGTCTGTCTCTTTATGGCGAAGAATGTATCCAAAAGTGAGATTTAACTTGAAGGCTGTATCTTGGTCGTTGAAGATGGCTTCCACGTAGCTACGTAGACGGATATTTTCTTCCAACCGGAAATTATATAAGTCCAATATCGGGCGATGCCGATGAAAACAGTGTCGGATCATGGACCAATGTCGTCGATACATCTCACGCACTGGATGATCTTCGGGTAAGAGATCGCTGGGAACATCCACCGCATCTTCCAGGAAAGGTTCGATGTTGTCAGGCGTGACTCGAAACCGTAACGGTGGAGTCCGGCTGGATATCCAGGCTCTTCTGAACTGTGGGTATAGGCGGGCTCTCCGTCATCGCATCACCCGTGGCGTTCGTCTCCCCGGGCTTATCTTCACTGGGCCTGACCTTTTGCGGCTCCTCTTCAGTAGGAAGTTGTCGCCCAAATCGTAGAGACGGGACATGAATCAAACGCTGATGCCGTCTTAACTGACTGCGTCGTATGAAGAGTTGACCACATTCATAACATTGTTCCTTCGCACCCTTGTGGAGTGAGCGTTCGTGGCGCAGTAAAGCATCTTCCCGATTAAATGACCGTGCGCAGGTTATACAAGAATATAGTGTACCAGTGTGGATGGAGGACTCGTGTCGTCGCAAGTCTTCTGGGCGAGTAAACAGCTTCTGACAAGTTGTGCAAGAGAACATATCGGCTGTGGATCTGGAAATCATGAACACCGTAAAAAAATTGCCACTTTTACACGTTTTTCAGTGACCTTCGTGTCTTTTCGGCAACCTCCGTGTCTCTTCGGTCATCTCCGTATCTTTTCGGTGACGTCCGTGACTCTTCGGAAGTTAGAGGGGAGGTGACCGGCCTATCGACCAATCAGAAGCCATCATTTCAGAAAGTTCAATCTTCGTTCAGTGTAACCTAAACGTCTTCGGGCAATCCATGATACTGATAAATATAAATATATATAATATATAAATATATATTCCCATACTGGGGTATAGGTTCAATGTTTATCCCCATGGGAAACCTACTTCTATACATTTGCGGTAGGGTTGTGGGGTCGCGTTTTACTCGTCTCGTCATTTAGAACACGATAGGAAGTGTTGCGGAGCAATCGGTGAAATTTTTGAAAAAAGTCACCGAGGCCTGGGTAGGCCCATAGGCCTATACTGCATGGCTATGGGTGTATAGGCCCATAAGGGGTGGACATGTTGGAGTCTAGGTCAGTCCATGGTGGTCCAATGGGGTCGAGTGAGGTCTTATTTTGAAGCTCTCGTGGAGGAGCACTTGACTACACTAATGGTTCGTCCGTGTTCAATAGTCTGCGCATGCGCAGTCTGGCCGTAGTATAGAAACCAGGCATTTTGGGTGCTATGTAGGGGTGTGTTTGGGTTAGAGATGAGCTAATCACGGTTCGAATGGGTCGTGTGAGGTGTCAAAGTGAAGCTTGTGTGGGGTAGAGTCAGAATGGTGTGTTTTGAATGCATGTCGCGTTAATCTGCGCATGCGCAGTTGGTTGTAGTAAGTAAAGTGGCCATTTTGGGGCAGTGAAGGAAGGTATTTGGGGTCGAGATGGACTATTCACGGTTCGAATGCGTCCTGGAAGGTGTCATCTTGTAGCTCTCGGGGTGTAGACCCCGATTTGGGGGCTGTTCACAGCATCTGTGACGTCATTGGTGACGTCATCAGTACGAGTAGTAGCGAAAGTGTGCATTTTGGGGCAGTGAAGGAAGGTATTTGGAGTAGGGATGCTTCATCCTCAGTCCGAATGCGTCGTGTGGGGTGTCATCTTGTAGTTTTCGGCGTGCAGACCTCGATTTGAGGGCTGTCCACAGCATCTGTGACGTCATTGGTGACGTCATCAGTAGGAGTAGTAGCGAAAGTGAGCATTTTGGGGCAGTGAAGGATGGTATTTGGTGTAGAGATGGACCATCCTTGGTCCCAATGCGTCATGGGCGGTGTCATGTTGTAGCTCTCGGGGTGTAGACCCCAATTTGAGGGATAGCCACAGCATCTGTGACGTCATTGGTGACGTCGTCAGTACGAGTAGTAGCGAAAGTGGGCGTTTTTTAGCAGTGAAGGTTGTTACTTGGTGTAGACATGGACCATCCGCGGTGCGAATGCGTCGTGTGAGGTGTCATCTTGTAGCAACGCCCACCAACGCCATTCTGAATGCTTCAACGGCCTGGTGAAATAGCTCAGAAGCTCTGATATTCCATGGAATTGTCACTAATTCTTCGAAATGCAGTGACGCCCGTCAGCGCCCGTCGTTACACCTTAACACTCTAACATAACGCCATGATATAGACCAGAGAGAGAACAGCAACAGCAACAACAACAAGGATGACACATGAGAGAACAACAACAACAAGAAGTTTTTTCATATAGTTTATTCTCCCCAATGTTACATCATACCCACGCTGGGGGAGCCGCGTTGGGTATAATTACAATTCAAGAAGATTCTTGTCCAATCAGATGCCACCATTTGTATCTGTCATATTCGTTCCTGTCCGTTAGATGTATTCTCGGCTACTCTTGTCCAATCAGAAGTCACCATTTCAGAAAGTTCCATCTTCGGCCATGTTCGCTCTGAACCGTTTGTTCTAATCGTCATCGGGCAAGCCAGGATACCGTTGAGGCCACATATACTCAGATAGTTGTTTGTGCATTCTGAGTATCTATCAGTGCATGGGTGAATACTTCCATCCGATGGGGATGGTGGTCAGTTTAACCACGAAGAACGTAACATTGGTCACCCTCTCCACTTGCCATTTTGTGTTTTGTCGTTGTTGTCGTACCCATTCCAAACTATCCACGCTGTCCAGTTCCTTCAGCATCGTCTCCAGTGACACACGATGGATAATGGTGAAAGGCTGGTCAAACACCCGGGTATTATTGCTGGGATAAAAGTAACGGAGCTGGTCTGTCTCTTTATGGCGAAGAATGTATCCAAAAGTGAGATTTAACTTGAAGGCTGTATCTTGGTCGTTGAAGATGGCTTCTACGTAGCTACGTAGACGGATGTTTTCTTCCAACCGGAAATTATATAAGTCCAATATCGGGCGATGCCGATGAAAACAGTGTCGGATCATGTACCAGTGGCGTCGATACATCTCACGCACTGGATGATCTTCGGGTAAGAGATCGCTGGGAACATCCACCGCATCTTCCAGAAAAGGTTCGATGTTGTCAGGCGTATGACTCGAAACCGTAACGGTGGAGTCCGGCTGGAAATCCAGGCTCTTCTGAACTGTGGGTACAGGCGGGCTCTCCGTCATCGCATCATCCGTGGCGTTCGTCTCCCCGGGCTTATCTTCACTGGGTCTGACCTTTTGCGGCTCCTCTTCAGTAGGAAGTTGTCGCCCAAACCGTAGAGACGGGACATGAATCAAACGCTGATGCCGTCTTAACTGACTGCGTCGTTTGAAGAGTTGACCCCAATCCTTACATTGTTCCGTCGCGCCCTCGTGGAATGAGCGTTCGTGGCGCAGTAAATGATCCTCCCGATTAAATGACCGTGCGCAGGTTATACAAGTATGTCGTGCACCGTTGTGGATGGAGGCCTCGTGGCGTCGTAATTTTTCTGGGCGAGTAAATGACTTCTGGCAAGTTGTGCAAAAGAACACATCGGCTGTGCATCTGGAAATCATGAATGCCGTAAAAAAAAAATTGCCACTTTTATACGTTTTTTCAGTGACCTTCGTGTCTTTTCGGCAACCTCCGTGTCTCTTCGGTCATCTCCGTGTCTTTTCGGTGACGTCCGTGACTCTTCGGAAGTTAGAGGGGAGGTGACCGGCCTATCGACCAATCAGAAGCCATCATTTCAGAAAGTTCAATCTTCGTTCAGTGTAACCTAAACGTCTTCGGGCAATCCATGATACTGAAGCTCGAAGCTCTTACTTCTCTCATTCAACACTGAGATCAATCTCCATGGGCTCTTCAATCCGCGGCGAATCGACCTCCATGGGTTCTTCTATTCTCAGATGCATTCCGATACAAACTGAAATATCTGGTCTCGAGAGTGGCGAGCGTGATCCGTGTATAACATTTCGGTGACGACTCAATTGACTGGGATGCTTAAAGGCTATATCACAATCCGCACATGTATGCATGGGTACTTCGTGGCATGCACGTGTGTGACAACGCAAACTGTCCAAGCGATGAAAGCGCTTCGAGCAAGTTGTGCAAGAGAACATATCGGCTGTGGATCTGGAAATGATGAATGCCGTAAAACTTTCGGCTCTTATAGGCCAACATAGGAGTACCCGGATGTTCTACAGTCAGGGATGACTGACTTCTATCAGGCCCAGGTCCAGAAGCTCTCATGTCCTGCACCGAACTACTGCTCGGTAACCCGTGAGTGAATTAACCACGGTCGCATGCTGTAAAATGCGAGTCGCATAGGGATGGGTCTCCGTCATGGCTCTGCAACCATAGGAATGGGCTTGTGAGATCCAGAGGGACGTGTTAGACCATGTTACACATGCGCGTCTACACGCAGCTCTACGTGTGTAGTCCGTGATAAGTACTATTCTGATTGGTTAGTCCAAAAAGAGAGCAACAACAACAACAACAGCAAAGATTACAGGTCAATCCTTTTTATTAGCCCCTCCATCACAGCACATCCACGCTGGGGGAATCGCTATGGGTGTGTGGGATGTCCGCGTCATCTGTGACGTCATCGGTGACGTCATCGGTACGAGTAGTAGCGAAAGTGGACATTTTCGGGCAGTACATGAAGGTATTTGGGGTCGAGATGGGCTATTCACGGTTCGAATGCGTCCTGGAAGGTGTCATCTTGTAGTTCTCGGGGTGCACATTCCGATTTGAGGGATGTTCGCGTCATCTGTGACGTCATCGGTGACGTCATCGGTACGAGTAGTAGCGAAAGTGGACATTTTCGGGCAGTACGTGAAGGTATTTGGGATCGAGATGGGCTATTCACGGTTCGAATGCGTCCTCGAAGGTGTCATCCTGTAGTTCTCGGGGTGTACATTCCGATTTGAGGGATGTTCGCGTCATCTGTGACGTCATCGGTGACGTCATCGGTACGAGTAGTAGCGAAAGTGGCCATTTTCGGGCAGTACATGAAGATATTTGGGGTCGAGATGGTGCGGTAGGAATATCATTCTGCGCATGTGCAGACGCAATGCGGAGCTCTCGTCCAATCAGAAGCGAGTATTTCAAATCCGTCACAGAGCTCTCAACCAATCAGAAGCGAGTATTTTGACCCGGTGCATTATGGGCCATATCCAAGATGGCGGCACGTATGTTCAAGATGGCGGCACATCCGGTGTCGAAAACTGGCCATTCCGTCAGGATGTGGTCACCTAGTGTCGAAAACTGGTCCTTGTATGGGTCCTGCTAGACGTTTTGACGCCATGATATAGACCGGAGAGAGAGAGAAAACAACAACAACAACATAGACCGGAGAGAGAGAGAAAACAACAACAACAAGGATGACACATGAGGGAACAACAACAACAACAAGTCTTGGAGCTCCGGAGCTCATGGAACTCGGAGCTCCGGAGCTCCGACGCCACCACCGGGCGTTGACGGGCGTTGCTACAAGAGAACTCGGAGCTCCGGAGCTCCGGAGCTCCGGAGCTCCGGGGGTCACTTCCGCTTCCGTTCACGTGACCGGAACTGACCTTTGACCCCGGCGCGCGCGGTGTAAAGGTTTCCACCGCGGTGGTAACCTTT
>JAVTVY010017673.1:0-62152 GCA_036873755.1 Hanleya hanleyi
TAATCCACCATAACTGGTGCTACTACACAAGTGTAATCCACCATAACTGGTGCTACTACACAAGTGTAATCCACCATAACTGGTGCTACTGCACAAGTGTAATCCACCATAACTGGTGCTACTGCACAAGTGTAATCCACCATAACTGGTGCTACTACACAAGTGTAATCCACCATAACTGGTGCTACTGCACAAGTGTAATCCACCATAACTGGTGCTACTACACAAGTGTAATCCACCATAACTGGTGCTACTGCACAAGTGTAATCCACCATAACTGGTGCTACTGCACAAGTGTAATCCACCATAACTGGTCCTACTACACAAGTGTAATCCACCATAACTGGTGCTACTACACAAGTGTAATCCACCATAACTGGTGCTACTGCACAAGTGTAATCCACCATAACTGGTGCTACTACACAAGTGTAATCCACCATAACTGGTGCTACTGCACAAGTGTAATCCACCATAACTGGTGCTACTACACAAGTGTAATCCACCATAACTGGTCCTACTACACAAGTGTAATCCACCATAACTGGTGCTGCTGCTGTTGGGGGACATGGACCTCTATGGTCGATTTTGTTTGATTATATTCCATATCATTGACTAAGAGTATGATTTTGTAAATGGAGAGATCTCTGATGAGCCCAATCTCAGTAAACTCAGATATAATACCACAGAACATTATATCTGACTTCAGCCCTATATAAATCCCATGCGAAATTGGAACTATATTTGTTAACCAAACAGGTGGTTAACTTGGTGAAACAATTTCAAACTCATGCCCACAGTAATTAGACATAATAGCACGTGGTCTAATATTATAAACATTATCCTAAAACTCTATTCAAATATGGCACTATTTGCAGACAGCGTGCATGGAAAACCGTAAAGATCAAACAGATTACTCCCGCCAAAAAGTCTGGCTTTGTTATGGGGTAGAAAATATCAAAAGATTGTTCTGTGCGAAGATGTTTATCTCTGTGAACTAAACGTCAATCATTGTCAGAGAGAAAAGGCAGATATCATTGTGATTGGCTTATTATGGGATCTCGTAGAATATCAGCGAACATTTCGCACGAAGTTTTCATAGCGTTACGTCTAGATGGTATTCCCCTGATTTACCATCTTGGTTTACCTAGATTGTGATGAGCCATGCATCTCACAGTGGTCATGATGCTTTTTATGTAGAAAGTGCATTTACATATTTTAGGGTGTTGACAGTGAAGTTGGTGAGATGAAATGAAGTTGGGAACAAGAATGAATAGTTGAGAATAATATTTAATTGAAATGTTTAACGTGCAGATAATGATACAAATGAAGGCATGCGATATAGTTAGTTACTAGTGTTAACAAGGTTAACAGGGAAAATGATTAGATGCGGAAAAAGTGATAATGTTAATGTTAATTTCAATCATTCTTGAGTTATTGTCAGAAAAGAATTCAAGTGGCCAACAGCGGTCATCTTCAATTATACAAGATTACTGACAGCGGCCATCTTGAATTATGCAGGTATTAAATTGAAAAGCAATCTCAACCGTCCTCTCACTGATGTCAAGCCACTCTCCAAGTTTGAGGTCGATCAGTTCAATCATACTTTAGTTACTGCCCGGACAAGACCCAAGCAATTAAAATTCAAGATGGCTTGCTGACAGTGGATATCTTTGATTAAGCAAAAACAACAATCCTCTCACTGATGTCAAGGCACTCTCCAAGTTTGAAGTCAGTCGATTCAATAGTTCTCGAGTTATTGGTCAGACAAGAAATGTTTAAAGGATTTTTATTTATATTTTTTTCTCTCTGGAATATGGGTCAGAAGACTTAGTACTTAACTAAGAATTTTAAAAAAAAAATTTCCTTGTCCCCTGTGGGCGTATTAAAGCCTTTTTAGTTAAAGACCTGTGGCTTAATCCGTTAATGAGCTTAGGCGTCACGTGACCTGGTGACGTCAGAAAAGCGACCCTCTACTGCGGGCAGCTGTCTGAGCTATATATTAAGCTGTGGATTTGCGATTACTCCATCGTGTATATCGCTGTATAATTAATCGAAAACGATTCAAAACCATGGAAGAATATGCCAGTGATGATGATCTATATACAGAGGACATAAATGGACATCTTGACGTTCTGCTGTATCAGTTTGAACCCGTACCAAACGACCGAAATGAGGTGGAACAGAGGGACAGCGAATCTGAAACAGACGAACCGTCACACACGGAACAAGGTTGACTTGTAAACACATACTGGTATGTTATTTATTATCTATGCCGGACGTTATATATAGGCCCTTTGCATAGAATGAATAAATATTTAGACAATGATCGAAATAATTTGTTAGTCCAGGCCTACCTGCTTTTACACTGCTATTTATAAGGCGGTAGTATTCTCGATTCGAATTGTGAAGAATAAAATTGATTGAAATTGCACTTTGAGGGCCGCTTCCCATACGGATTTCGCGGCCCATCAACTCAATGTTTTATTTTAATTCCACGTTACATTTCTTATTGTGGTGTTTACAAGTGCTATATTTTAAAACAAAAAAATAATAAATAAATAAACAAATGAATAAATAAGTGAATAAATAAATGGGTAAATAACAAGGAGATAGCGGAATGAGACACAAATAGAATAGAAGTTCGTACGAGTTCGTCGGTCAGTTTTTGCTCAGGTTGAAGAATAAAATAAATAAATAAATAAGCAGTATATATACATGTACAGTTCCTTGAGTAAATGTCAACAGTATGATAACAATAGTATTATAGGACAGGGTAAGGCTTGTGGAGATGGCTGGATTAATTAACAAGGTGGGCTTCAAGGCATGGTAGGGTTCCTGGATCAGTAGGCCATACGCGCTGGGGATGAATATATACTGCTTATTTATTTATTTATTGATGTCATTGAATTGAGAACGATACTAGTACCTGTATCGAAACGTCGTCCTGAATAAACTAGAAGTTGTTATCCATAAGCAATTTGTTTATTTATCTACTTCCCAACTTCTAAATGCCACTAAACGAAATCTCTCCCAGTATGTAATCCATACTAAATTGCTACCTGTCATTAGCGAGCTATCGCGTCTGTGACGTCACAGATTGGCGGCCTCACAAATATGCATATCTGACTGGGAGCTAAATAGAGCTGCCAAAAAGGCTTAAAATACGCCCACAGGGGACAAGGAATTTTTTTTTTTTTTAATTTCTTAGTTAAGTACTAACTCTTCTGACACATATTCCAGAGAAAAAAAAATATTGATAAAAATCCTTTAATGCTCCAACTGCTGAAAATCAAAGATGGCTGATGGCCCGTGGAGGGGGACAATAATCATAAAATCGTATTTGAACGACTGCAAAAAAGATGTATGAAGTACATGTAAATCTCACCTTTTATCAGATGATCCATCCGAGTCTGAATCTGCAGCTTTCTGTGGACCTTCCTGGAACAAAAAGGCTAACCTTCAAACAGAGAGCCTATCAGGGTGCGATATTAAGCATGGGGAATGCTGTATTATTCATTTTTAGATTATTATTATTATTATACATGTAGATTTTAATCTAATAAATAAAAGATAAATAAAGTGACACAGCCAAAAGTGATACAGCCTTTATCGTATGTCATGCTTGCACACTCAGTATCGTCGTGTGTCATACTTGCACAATCCATATTTAACATTTACTCAATTGAGCCAACTAATTTCACTGCACCTGAAATATCATCTTCAGGTATAAGCTTTTCAGCATTTCCCAAAATAGACGGTAACAACAACACATAACATCAAAGGCCTTAATATTATTTTTTCCCAGCAGCATTTTCTACTTTCAAGGCCTCACAGCATACTGAAGCCATGTTTTTGCATTTCACAGGTCTACGGGTAGGTTAATTCATCTAGTCATTATCTTCTCCTTCCCCTTCCCAACAAAGATCCCTCCATCCCCCTCCAGGGCCTCCCCTCCCTGATGGATATATACTCAGGTATGCAAGTTGTAGTTAATTTGAGTAGAGATTCTATTTCATTTCCATAAAAAAATTTCTATGGTTGGTATGTTAACTGTTTTGTATGTGTAAGCAAGTATCAGATCTGATACCAGCCGAGAAGCAAGGCCTGAATGAAATTAAGGAAGTCTAAGACTTTCATTCAAGAGGTTGAATTTCTTTTTTGCAATTTCAGTATTTATTCATCAGGTTAAGAGAAGATGATCAATTAAAAAAAATAGGGAGTCACCATACTGGTTATAGAAATATATGCAGCCATAGTTATGTATATCATTTAACAACCATAACAATGAATACATGTACATAGGAAAACTTGATTTTTTTTCTCGCTTGGGAGCTCATTAAATCAAAATTCCTCAAGTCAAATTTACCCCTATTTCTACATAATACTGAAACACGTATAGTTCTAGTTGAAGATGTGATAAGAACAGGGTGATGCCATGCTTTTTAGAAAAATAGTAGCAATCAGGGCCTGATGTAGACTTTTAGTTTTGGCACCCTTACATGGCGCATAAAGTTATAGTGAAATAGGTCGCGATGTGGGACTGTCGAAGCCCATGGAAGCTGTGGGAATATTAAATGGTCTAAATACAGCCTGATAACTTAATATTTGGCAATAGTACTTGCATTAGTATAGGTTTCAGCCTGTTCAGAGAGGGAATTTGCTGAAGAAAAGAAACTATTTTTTTTTCTCATTTGGGCGCCCAAATTCATGGTGCCCAAACCCGTTGTAACGGGTTCAAAAACGGCCTGGATCAGGCCCTGGCAATATAATAGATAGGTTTTTTTTTTCAACCCTATATCCAGGAGGGGGATGGGGAATATATTTGGATGTTCATTTGATCAGGCATTTTTAAGTTTGCCTATTTGCCAAAAAGTTAATAGAGGGGTACCACAAGCATAATCTTCAATCCAGGGTGCACATTGCACTCTCCAGTCCTCGAATCTAAAATGCCCATATTTTCCATCTTCATTTTATCCAGCCAATTTCTACGTTCCCACTTCGAACCTGCCTTGATTTATCTGGACCCCTTCAATGTTCAAATAACTTATAAATAGACACGAGACGTCACTGACCTCGAAAACATTTGAAATTCGAAATGGGTCGCACAAGAGCGTTATTGATTGGCTGACCTAAATAGTGGGCACCTTATTAGGAGGAAAGATACCGCTAATAGTGGATGATGTCACTCTACGTGACTTCACTCGCAATCGATGTGTACGTTCTGATTGGTTCTTCTGTCGTTAGCTGGTGAAATTTACACCTCAGATTTTGAACACTGAAGGGGTCAGATAAATCAAGGCAGGTTCGAAGTGGGAACATAGAAATTGGCTGGATAAAATGAAGATGATATTTTCAGGCCTTCTCAACTATCAATAAGTGCCAGCAATATGAATAAATAGTTCTGTTGTGTCAGCATTCAGTCCTTCCTTGATTGGGATCATATTTTTGGGTGTCTTGGCACTTTTGTTAGGAAGTTCAACCTTTGTGAAAAGGTCAACAAATCACCATACTGTAGCCTGGTAAGTGCATGTAATGTCCTCTACCAAAAACTTACCATCTTTCTCCTCTTGCTTACAGGTGCGTGATGTGGTGATGCACTAGCTCTGCCTTTTGTAGCTTTGGACAGCTGAGGCAAAGACTCTAAATACTGGGATATCTTCATCTGTCCACAGTCAATCGCTATATCTAATGGTTTCAGTCCCTGGAAGAAACAACATGTGAAAATCTCATTACATGTTTTAAGAACCTGAAAATCGACCATAGAGGTCCACGTCCCCCACCAGCAGCAATTATGATGGATTACGCAAGTGTAATCAGAGTCGCAGAGAAATAATTGAAAATAATCAAAACTCATTTTTGTGCATGCGAGTTACAAAAAAGATATAAAAATATCTGGAAAACCATGTCCATAATCCTGAGTATATCAAATATCAAAAGTATGATCAACCAGAGTATCTAACCTTGAATCAATGAGGACCCGCTAAACCCGCTCGAAAGTCCTTATTTTTCAAATTTTCCCAATCTGTTTGGGCCCCGTTGGAGAAATTTCTTTTGACACCGTCACCGGATTCCATTTTTCTTTCCACTCCCTGCACTGAATTGAGTTCATGTTTTATTTCAGCTGCTTGGACAACCCGCCAATCAGCAACCCTGATTCATTTGCTGAGAGGGCTGTGCGGAGCGATACACGATACATTACCAATGTTCGGTCATCATCCAGCAGAGAACAGACTTGAGAAATCTGATAAATTACAGGCTTTTCATCATGTTCATACCACTTCTGAAGCATATATTGACTGGGCTTACAAAAGATACAGATACCGGTATGAACAAGCTGAGTAGCTAGCAGGTCCCCCACCAAAAAGCTTGTCTGGAAATGGGCTTCTCACACACACAGGATATAATCATCACATATATTTTGTGTGATGGTAAATTGTTGCTCGGAGTGTGGTGTTGTTGATGTGAAGGAGATATAATTGTGAAGGACAGTGTTGCAAGTTGTCTATGGAAGAAAGGGGACAGGATGATCCAGAAAGATCATCCGGTGGCATAGTTGTGCCGAAAAATGAGTGACTTTCTTCTGAGATCCCAGCCATCCGCTAAGTTTGAAGTTAATCAGTTGAATTGTTCTGAGATGTCGCGTTCACAAGATGGTTGGAATGGAAGGACGGTATGAGGGACGGAAGGATGTTACGAGGGATGGATGGGTAGCTAGCGATGTAAAGTCACCCTCCCTATTTGAAGTTGATCGGCTGAATTGTTCTCGAGATATCGCGTTCACAAAATGGTTGGGACCGACGGACGGAAGGACGGACGTACGGAAAATGTCACACCATTGTGAAGCCATCCCAAGTGTGAAGTAGATCGGTTGATTTGTTCTTGAGATATCTCGTTAACAATATAGTCGACGGCGGCCATCTTGGTTAACGCAGTTTGGTGAAAAACAATTCCAGTCATCTTCTTATTGATGTGAAGTCACTCCCCAGATTTGAAGTCGATCGGTTGAATTGTTCTCGAGATATCGTGTTCATAACATTTTGGAGATGGATGGAATCTAAGATGGTCGACGGCGGCCATCTTGGATAACGCAGTTTGGTGAAAAACAGTCCCAGCCAACTTCTCACTGATGTCAAGTCACCCCCCAAGTTTGAAGTTGATGAGTTGAATTGTTCTCGAGATATCGCGTTCACAACATGGTTGGGACGTACGGACGGACGGAAAATGTCACACCATTGTGAAGTCATCCCAAGTTTGAAGTAGATTGGTTGAATTGTTCTTGAGATATCTTGTTAACAATATAGTCGATGGCGGCCATCTTGGTTAACGCAGTTTGGTGAAAAACAATTCCAGTCATCTTCTTATTGATGTGAAGTCACTCCCCAGATTTGAAGTCGATCGGTTGAATTGTTCTCGAGATATCGTGTTCATAACATTTTGGAGATGGATGGAATCTAAGATGGCTGAGAGCGGCCATCTTGGTTAATGCAGTTTGGTGAAAATCAATTCCAATCATCTTATTGATGTGAAGTCACCCCCCAAATTTGAAGTCGATCAGTTGAATTGTTCTCGAGATATCGTGTTCACAACATTTTGGGGATGGATGGAATCTAAGATCCCAAGTTTGAAGTAGATCGGTTGAATTGTTCTTGAGATATCTCGTTAACAATATAGTCGACGGCGGCCATCTTGGTTAACGCAGTTTGGTGAAAAACAATCCCAGCCATCTTCTCACTGATGTCAAGTCACCCCCCAAGTTTGAAGTCAATCGGTTGAACTGTTCGAGATATCGCGTTCACAACATTTTTGGGATGGTTGGAATCTAAGATGGCCGACGGCGGCAGTTTGGTGAAAAACAATCCCAACCATCTTCTCACTGATGTTAAGTCACCCACAAGTTTGAAGTTGATGAGTTGAATTGTTCTCGAGCACAACATGGTTGGGATGGACGGAAGGACGGACGGATGGGTAGCATTTCCAAGTCCCCCTCCCACTTACGTGGCGGGGGACAATAAATTCTGAATCATCAAAGAGGTGTTGTAGATCTGTAATTTTGAAGAAGTAGGACAGCACATGACTCGAAAATGGCGAGTTACGTTGTGGTTATGTCGGTAGAGATTCGCTGATTGGCTGACATCATGTGGTGTTCATTTCAGGGTATTTCCCGTTATAGTTGCCAAAATTAGCCTGAAAATGGATATGCATGCTCCCAGGGTCGGTCTTACCGCAAAAAGATGACCCAGATGGTTACAGGTTGAGCTGGTAATCGATTCGGATATATATATATCCAATCATAGCTTTAGTACAGGCCTGTGCTGTAATATTTTCTATGGAAAGCTATTAGGGGTTACCTAAAATCTCCCATGGTAACCTGAATAGGTTCTCTAATGGGAAAACTGGGGTAACCTGTTTGATTGATAGCATCTAAATAATGTATTCCTTTGAAAAAAATGAAAATAAGCACATTATTTTATCATAAAAATCATATGTCTTTACTACTTCTTTTTTATTCCCAATCCCATGTATAAGAACTCTATATTAAAGGGAACGTAAACTCTGCGGTAAAACACCGCAGGAATTATACAAGAGTCCCGATAGATTAAAAAAATTGTGACAAATATTTTTTCTCATTTTTTTCCAATGAATGAGACAGACGCAAACATAGAAAAACCGTGATTTGGAATTTCTTGGGGGCGCCGCCATGTTTATTTTGGGCAGGATTTTTATCCAATGGGAAAGCGTGAAATTCTGTTGTGGCGATAATCTCCTATGTCATCGGACATTCTCTGCGTCGAGATAACATGGCCGCATATGGTCGTTTTCATGCACTCCTCCGTTCCCCGACTAACAGAGGCAATGTTATAGACTGGCTTTGATGTAGAATACGGCCTGATTCTAGCAGATATTCTACGATGCCGGGCTGCTCTGCATTTGGCTGTCACAATGTACCAGGTAATCCCGACACGTCACACTATCATCCTCGTTCATGTTTGGGTGCACTCCACACTTGCCACAGTTTCGTACAAATGGCCCCTCCCTAATTTTATAATCAGGAAGGTCGCCAGATTTTGACAGCATGGTAATTCTTCTTACCTTTCTACTAACTGATATCTATAGTATCATCCTGCTGGACGTAACCATTTCTCCAAACGAGGCTGTAACAATTGCTTGTTGATTGCACCCACTCGCCACTACAGAGTTAATCGTGTCCAGAATTGAATATCTGGCGGGCCAAAATCCGCACTTTTTGGGGAAGCGAAAATGATGATTCCTTTATGGCGATAAAATTTTACAAAAAACGAGTAGGTCGACCCCCTGTTTTTTTCGCCATCTTAAATTGTCCTTTGGATGGGAAACACTTTAACATACATAAGAAGAAAATCGTTTCATACGTTTTCTCTGGGTTGCGGGTAGAATTTGACACATTTTCATATATTTTATGGAGTTTTTCAGACAAGTTGAAGAAGGTTTAAGGAGGATTGGATGTCTTTCCTTTTCAATTACAATAGCTCACAAGTTTCCTGAAATAATGGCACGAGTGTGCCCATTTAGAAAATATATACTTTTACAGGGTTTTTGTTAAAGATTTTACATCTATTTAAGGCCGAAGATCCGAACCCATGCCTGTTTTTAGCCGCACATCGTTGAGGTGTGGAATGCAGCCTTTGTAAGCTACGGTCTTGAATACTGCACCTCTGCCAATTGACGTGTTTTTACCTCCAGAGGCAGAAGAACTAGTGTCCGCTGACGTCACGATTCTTCAAACATGGAGGCCTCTATGTTGTTCCAGTGTAACGAAGTTAAAACGTTTAGTACTGCTTTGAAAAAATTGTAAAAAAATATCTGATACACGATTTGGATTCTATGAGGAAAAAGCTTTAACTGGCCATGCACGATTCACCAGAGTTTACGTTCCCTTGTATAAAGAGGTGCAACTGGGGTCAAATAGCCTACCTATCTGTATTTAATCATTGAAAAATGCCGAAACGACTCAGAGATTACATATGGATAACTTCTTGAACAAGAGCCCAAGGGGCTTCAAAAAACGCCTGTTTATCTGGAATTACATTGGTCCAAATTTCAAGGTTGTTTAATAGCCTTGTTTTAATAGCCTTGATAGCCTTGTGCTTCTGAGAATGTAACATATATCACATCTGATAGTGAATGATAAACTAAAATGAGCTCAACTCTTGGTAACTAGTTAACCTTGAAGCAAGAGCTGAGAGCTCACATATCCCACACTGAAATCGACAATAGTCAAACACATGAAAATAGTAGTTTTCCTGCAAATGTTTCTCATGAAGGAAAAAGTGATGAAGTAAACTTGAGTTAATAAACAGGTATGAAGTTCATAAAGGACCCCCTCCCTGTTAAATTAGTAAATGTATGGTTTTTATTTCACAACAGTTGAACTGAATGTAGCTGTTTCAAACATGGGAGACAACTCCACAGGACAATACCATATACATGTACATGTAGTGGAGAGAATATTCCAACCTAACACATAGAGTTAGATAAACTTGATTCAGTTTTGGGAGACTGTGACCTTGACATTTGACAAATTGATCTACAAATTTATGGCTCTTCTTTGCCATGTGAGTAAGACATACTGATACTCAAAGTTTGGTAGCAATCCATACCTTGAAACTGGAGATATCAAGATATCACAGTGACCTTGACTATTGACCTGGATCTAAATTTTGGTACATGACAAAACCACTCCCCGTAATTTCCCAATGGACTCAAAAAATCATGATTTTTAACAATTTTATAATTTTGGGGTCACAGTGACCTTGACCTTTGACCTTTATTTTGATATGTGACACATCGTGTCCCCCTAATGTATCTACTGACACAAAAAAGGTTATTTTTAATAATTTCCTGATCTTTGACTTTGTGACCTTGACCTATTTCTTGGTATGCGACACTTCATTTCCCCCTATTGAATCCACTCACAAAAACTTAGAAATTTTTGATGATTTCCTGATTTTTCGGTCACACTGACCTTTGACCTCTGACCTCGACCTACATTTGGTATGTAACACATCGTTCCCCCCTAGGGCATCCACTCACCAAAAATTAGAACTGTAGGTAGAAAACTGTCAATGATTTCCTGATTTTAGGCAACAGTGACCTTTGACCTCTGACCTCGACCTTAATTTTGGTACGCGACACATCGTCTCCACCTAGCGCATCCACTCACGAAAAATTGCGACTTTGGATAGAAAACGTTCACAGATATAGACCGGACACGAACACTTCAGTGATTTTCTGTTCTTTAGGCCAGTGACCTTTGACCTCTGACCTCGACCTTCATTGTGGTACATGACACATCGTCTCCCCGTAGGGTATCCACTCACCAAAAATTGGAACTGTAGATAGAAAACTGTTCCAGATATAGACCGGACACGACAGACGGACAGACGCCCCGACGGACACACGGACGGAAACCGCCATCACATAATACGACCGCCTTTTGGCGGGCGTATAAAAATGAGAAACCTGCTTGAATTCTGTAGATTTATCATCCATTGATCATGATAGATTTAGATTAAAAGTATTACGAATTATCAAAAGTTTTTCGGAATTATTAACTTCGTTGCATAACAACAACAACATGTGCGATTAGCACTTTTTTATAACATCATGGGTCTTTTGTGCCTTCAAAATCTCTTTAGTTCTTTCGTATTTAGTGATTCTAAAAATTACTTTCTGTTTCGTTGTTTTGGATTATGATACTGTCAAAGTTTTGATCACATGCTTGACGTATGTTGTTCGTTTGAGAGGTACCAGTTTGCTCATGCTGCACAAGCAAAACAATTGCAGATTTCATTGGTCAATTCAGTTAAAAGCCATCCTTCGATTGGATTATGCTATTGCGGAAGTTGTATACATACTCGTCTTTTTAAAACAACATGCGGTTGCGACACGGAAAATGTTATCTCTTTCATCAGGACACCGGAATTCACTTGAACTGGAGACCCGATATTTTTCTTAAACATATTGAAGATTTTAACCTTTATTATCACATTTTTGCACCAGGTTACGATATGCATTACTTAGGTAACCTGTTTTAGGTCTCCTAAAAATTCGTTTGGGCAACCGACAAGCGAACGCGTTCGACCGTTCGCCACAACAGCACAGGCCTGTAGCAATATTTTCCATCAGTAAATTTTGCCGAATCAATCCCAAATCTACAAAGAATTGTATTTGAATGGATAAAACTGTGTTTATTGTTGTTGGAAATCAGTAGCAACTTGATTTCTGGTTCATAGGCTCCATAACCATAGCCATCCGTAACAGCTCAGCCTCAAATCTTTGACTTGTGACTTTGGACTGCTGACTACTTACTGACCGATCACTACTTACCGACCAACCATTCTACAGTACCAACATACCAAATTTAGAGAGAATCTGCGCAAGTTTTTCAAATTTATTGCATGAAAACGAAATTTTAACTTGGTGGAACCATCTTTAGGTGGATCAGTGTGAATAGTAACTTCAAGCAAGAGCGTTAGGCAAGGTAGCCATTAGAAAAGAATTCATTCCATTTTTCAGAGGCTTCTTTTCTAGGAAAACAATTGTTTAATGATTCTCACCTCATTGTTACATACATCGGTCTCTGCGCCAGCTTCCACCACATGGCGTATTGAGGGGATATTTCTGTCATGGCGACACAAGATATGTAGAACTGTGTTCCCCTCTATGTTCTTCATGTTCAGTACTTTGCTTGCTGTTCCTGAATCAAGAAACAAAACAACATGTATAGTAATTCTGTTTCATTTCAGTAATGTGTACATATAGGCTGAGGCTTTTACCTATAAATATGTATCGTATCTCAAATTCAGTAGATAGCCACCGTCCACATTGTGTTTAGCAATGTACCTGGTTGGTCTTGAATGGGTTTACCATAAACTACATGTATATAAAAGCTAGATATTCTACTAGGGGGCTAATATTGGAGAAATATAAGACTGTTGTGTTGTTGGAATAAAATACGGATAAATAATTACAGTACCAAGATTATAATATAAACGTACAAATCATTGCCAACTGAATCACATATCCATATTGTTTAGCCAACGTGTGGATTACTGTGAAATAATATTGTAAAACATTTATCTGGAATCGATTGAGATGAGTTTGTAGACCCTGCTACGTTCAAATACCAAATTATTGCCAAAGTGTATTTGCAATGCATATATGCATCTTTCTTCTGTATATTCCAATTCGCAAAACTTTATTTATCATAATAGTTTCATCGCATGGTCAAAGTTTTGAAATGACGGTTTATTCCAACCGAGAAGACAAATGATTTCATCCCATGCTCCGATATACCACACCCATTCCTAACTCAGGAACCACTGGGCGTACAGTCATAATTCATATCTTATCGAACAGCTCTCGCAAATGGGAGTGCCATGAAGTTTTTGTGCTGGACAAGGGCACCAAAAAACACTAAAGAGCTGAAAATGTAATTCCACATGTAATGCCTATACATTACTGAATATTTTATCTGCTTCCTCTAGTATGAGTACTGTAAAGCATTCGCCGTCTGAAGTTTGAACTACCGACCCCTCGCTTATGAGCCCAGTGCTGTTACTAATTGAACTAAACGGGAATTCTCGATACCTACAAGCTAGTACAGGCACTGGTGAACCCGCTTCCTACCACAATGTTATTCGTGAATATGAATTACAATGTGACCTACATGCTGGCGTTAACTTGCAGAACAATCCATCCCTATACTATTAAAAGAAGGGACTTATTACAATGCAGATGTTCTCACCTTTGCGTTTAACATGGCTGGCTAGGAATGATATCACATCTGCAAAGAACTCCACTTTTGGTTTCTCATTGTCCAGATGAATACAGGCCAGATGGAGTGGTGTGTTACCCTTGAGATCTCGAACTGTTAATGTCACATCAAGCAAGGGCACAAGCTTCTGCATGACCTTGAGAGCATCTTTGGGGCGTGTTTGTTGGAGACAGTTAATCGCTCTGTGTAAGGCAGACTCTTTGAATTGTCGGGTTTGGAGACCACTGCTAACTCCAATGTCCAATAAACTCTTCACTGCACTGAATTTTCCTGCAAATATAACCAAAAGCATCAATAACAAAGTTTCCAACCAGTTAGACTGGGAGTATTTGACCTATAGCTACCAGGTGGCACCACTGTCAGATTTGAGCTAAAACCTGCCGATGTCATCAACAAGCTGTCAACATGCAAATATGTCTGCGTTGTAATGACAATGTCACAGTGCTAAAATGGTTCAAAGTCTACGCAAGTATATGCTGAACACTAGTTGTGCGCATCAGCACTATCACTGGTAGGTAACTCATCAATAATGTATTACCTGTGTACTTTCCATGGATGCTAAAATCTCAAAACATTAATGAAGTAAGGCAGACAAACGACTGCACATGCTACAAAAAAAAAAAAGGAAAAAAAAAGAAAAAAAAAGCACAATATCCTGATAATAGATAGGATCCATACTTACAGCTACACACTAGGGGCATAGCTAAGGCCATACTATATGAATCCCAGTGAACATCAATGTGTATTTTATGAGAGTGTAGTTGAGTGAATATTCAGCCTGGATGACAAGCTCACCTAAGACAGAGGCCCAGTGAAGCAGAGGGAACTTGTACTGTTCTGTAGCTTCTGGAATGTCTTTCTCCTTACTCCAGCTTCCCGACTGATGAAGAAAAGTAGATATACATTCCTAGTATTATTCTTTAACCTTTCATGATTCAAACACTTTGAAAACCTTTCTGGTATGTTCACATCAGTATTATGATCAGGTGCACGGATGTTTTTGTAGCATAAACATAAGAATTTTCACTGATTTACTGAAATTTGCCCACGGTGACCTTGACTATTGAACTTTTGCCCTCAAAATTAATAAGGTTTGGTTACCTCTGTGCCCCATGGGTAAGGTATACCCAAAGTTTCAGACCAAAACCTGGAAACGGAGATACTATAGAGCTCACAATAGTTGACAGATGGTCAGAAACCTTAATCACAATATATGACTTCATCTATATCCAGGCATAAGAAAGCTTGGACTGTTGTAGATAAATATATTTTTATAATTTAGAAAGTGATCGTATAACAGTATTTTCGTTATTTTTGGGAAAACACTATCTTTGGATAGCACAAATTCTACTGCTGAAAAATTGGTCGAGTCCCGTGTGGGATTCGAACCAGCGATCCCAGAGTGAGTCACCTTATCGCCAGCACTGTATGTCGGTGATCTAAACCACTCGACCAACGGGCCACCCATAAAATAGGAGGTAGCAGACCGGTAGTCTTCAAAGCGAACATACAGTACCCCTCTGATGATCGTAATGACACAGCTTCCACAGCTGAAGAGATATATTTTTATCATTTAGAAAGTGATCGTATAACAGTATTTTGGTTATTTTTGGGATAACAATATCTTAGAATAGCACATATTCTAGTGCTGAAAAATTGGTCGAGTCCCGTGCGGGATTCGAACCAGCGACCCCAGAGTCCGGCACCTAATCGCCAGCACTGTATGTGGGCGATCTAAACCACTCGGCCAACGGGCCTCCCACAAAAATAGTAGGTAGCAAACCGGTAGTCTTGAAAGCGAACATACAGTACCCCTCTGATGATCGTAATGACACAGCTTCCACAGCTGAATACATGTACATGTAGATATACTTTTATCATTTAGAAAGTGATCGTATAACAGTATTTTCATTATTTTTGGGATAACACTATCTTAGAATAGCACAAATTCTAGTTTGGTTCACAGTCAAAAAAATCACAGTTGCAGATTTAGGCATTTCTGATTTAGAGAAACACAATGATTCAAAGTGAGCATGTGGGGTCAATCTAAGCTGAGAGTGGTGGTTATCTTTCCCTGTCTTAATATAGCCCAGTCCCCATATATCATAAACACCTGTGATCAGAGGTGAAAATTAAGAGGTTTCAATAAAGTATTCTTGGTACAGTGAGTCAAAGTCAAAATACTTTTATTTTACCAGGATAGCCCTTAAGTACAAGACTGTGTACATTGTAATTTCAAAGTTGGTTTTTTAGACAGGGAAAGGGATACTGTCATGATATCTATGATCTTCCCATGGCCCAAAACAGCACTGTTCATATTGTAAATCAATGAGGTGAAGGCCTGGTCCAGTCTGCCACCATGGCCACTGTGATTGTCCCCCTCATGCCAGATGCATGAGGACAGCCAGTAATCAGCATAGTATTAGGTGGTGCATGCAGCTAGATTCAATATACCTGTTCACATTTGTGTATCAATGAGGTGAAGTCTACCCTGGCCTGGTCCAGTCTGCCACCGTGAATATCCCCCTCAGGCCAGTTGAGGAGAGCTAGTAATAAGGCGTGGTGTTTACCATTACATTTGGACGAGCACTGTGGGGGGCACTTCAAACTCATCTCTCCTGTCAAAACAGATACAATCTACGTCAACTACAGATTAACTCTAGAAAGGACATAATAGTCAGACCTTCAACGTGTTTACTTTACAGCTGTACTTGCTTCACAGCAGGACCATTGTGATCGTTTATAAATTGAAACCTGTGTATATCGACCATGCTCGGGACCAGATTATAGTGTCGGTCTTCACACGGTTCTGGTTTATCAAGGTTCAAAGTACTTTGAATTTAAGCATTGGGACCATGGATAGTCGGTATTTAGAGGTTGGTCGGTTAACCCAGGTGTCGATTTTCACAGTTTTATTCTAGTCTACTTACATTTTTAGCTGTCCCCGAGTCTACTGGTCTTTGAATTGCCCAGACATGTAAATGTTTTCCAAATTTTAAAGAAACATCCTTAAATTTTAATTAGACTCCTTGTGAGACTATAAAGTCGACAATAGAACAACAGTGAGCAAGTCATTGAGTATGATAATTGATATGGTGTCGCTCTCAACAATCTCTCGTATCACAACGTTTGTGTCCTATTGCTTTTCACAGTCGGGAACCCCATGGGTAGGTCTTATTCCTTTCTACAAGTAGGCCTATACTCTTCAATTCATACCGTTCATGTAAAGACGCATTAGAGTCTCATTCAGCATGGTATGAGAAATATTTTGGTATATGATATTGGTCACCAAATATATTGCATACATGCTTAGGCCATTGCCACTTGATTGGTTGTATAGCATGAGTGCCATGACCTTGATTTCTAAATACACATGCTAGATGCTATAATTATTTATTATTAATTATTAAATTGCAAAACAATTACAGTGAATATGAAGAAATGAGTAAGTTTTACTCAAAAAAAATGTAAATCCCTCATCTATTTTAATTATTTGCCCTCAAATATAGATGAGGGCTCGTCAGGCTAAACAACCAATCAAGTGACAATGGCCTTAGGGGTTGTCCACACATTATGTATGCACGACAGGTGCAGGATTAGGAAATTGGCTGGCATATTGCATATGTTGGGGAGGGGGAGGGGGATGGAATTAAAGAGTACATACACATATGAGGAGAAAATATTGAACTAGATTCCATGAAAAATGACTGCAAACTCTCCCATAATGTAGCTATATAGGTAATGCAGTTGACCCATTTCAACTTTACAAAAAAACAATTGCCAATTCCATCAAGGTCATAGATACCATGTGCAAGCTATTCACAACTTCTCGGGGTTTCTCCATTTCACTCCGTCAGTTTTCGCTCAACAGTCCCCATGACCCTCGAACTAACACATGGCAGTGTGAAAAAATGTTCATAGTTTTGTTGTCAAAGATTTACTGAAATGGGGAACTAAATATTTAAAATAAATAAAATATCACCCCAAATTATGGTGTCGGTAGACCTATGGTCAAGATGGTAGAACAAATCACAAATTATTAAACTTTGTTGATCATAATGTTGTTGTTATCTCAAACAGCAAAGGCGGATTTCTTGGTTGAAGTTTTGATCAAGGCTTCCCAAATGTTTCTGGATTTTACGCCGACAGATAAGAATGATGTTTAACCTATTAAAAAAAGAGTGGAACATTGCAATTAGCGCCAGTGTGAACAGACCTGTTTGCGACCTGTGGGCATATATGTCGGCCCATAGTGTTAAAGTACAACACGCAAGTTAAGCTTAGCTATCCATAATACGACTCTCCTCGTCTCTCTTTGATCACTATTTTATTCTCTCAAAGATTGCAGACAAAAGAATATCAGAAAATGAGAAAAACTGAGCATAATCCTCAATACAAGTCACCCAAAAATAGCGCAATATATTAATGTAATGCTACAGTACATTGGATCGAGATGTGAAGTACGGATTTATTATATACACCTAGTTGCGATTGAGTTGCAGCAAACTTATTATTGCAGCAAACGTTATCCGCATTAGGGAACTCTTCATATTTTACATGTCGTACAACAAAAGCTGTACGACATGTAAAATATGAGGGGTTCCCTAATGCGGACAACAAAAGCTGTACGACATGTAAAATATGAGGGGTTCCCTAATGCGGATAACGGACTTAGCAGGAATGTGACTGCAGCAAAACCGCTGCACGCTTTTTTCGCTCAGCACGCGGCCCTGTCTTTGAAAATGGCTGCGCCCACAAGAGAGTAAGACGATGTACAAGCTCCGATGATTTTTATGAAAATCTGATGCAGATAGATGAACGTAAGTATGAGAATGATGGAAATGGTAAGTAGGGGGTCCATTTTAGTCAATTAGTGTCAGAGACATGCCATAAAAGTATTTGTTGCCAATGTGCAGGTTAGTTAGAGTACAACTCCAAGTGTCTCCCACATACATACCATCTTGCACTTTGAGATCGTTTTTCAGTGAGCGAGGAATGTTTGTTCGACAACGATATATATAGCCTATATATATATAACCATATTATAGGCTAACTGGCCTATCACTCATTGGTCGGTTGACCTATATATGCGAACTGACGTATATACGTAAGTTCGTGGGATTTCCCGGACCTGTTCAGTGCAGTCAGGAATTGCTCGACAGAAAATGTTTCCGGTAAGGAAACTGAATTTCGCCAATTCTGACAACCAGTCAGAAAATCAACTCACCGGAAAATACAATGTTTAGCAAATATCTGAATTGCTTCATGGAAACTCAAGCATTTGAATTGGTCGATAGCTTTTTCAATGGTGTAAATACGGATGTTGTTTGCTTCATTTATTCACCAAGTTCACCGCCAAAGCAGAAATTATATAGCACAAAATAAAGAATACTAGTTTGTATTCTGGTATAAAATTTCATTTCATTCTGTTGGATATTTTTTTATGCAGGAGGAATATAAGCTTCCAATCCCTGCTATTACAACCTAGCCCTTGTTAGCGTGACATGGGGATGCTCACGCCATTGCGTTGAGGAAACCAAGCTATACTATAGCACGCGAGCAAAAACAACATTCAATTTCATGTAATTCAACAGAAATAGATATTTAAAACGTACCTTATACCATCAACTTCAATACTGTACACACACAAACTCATCACGAAGGCACAGAGGGTAGGGAAAAATAAGTGACTCGGGGTTGTTGTTGTTTCTCGGGACAAACATAACGTCTTCCCTGCTCAACTCCGTGAGCACGTGTTGTTTTGCGGAAGCCCCGAGATTCTCGCCGAGGGCTTTATCAAAAATGCAAACCGCACACGTGTTCGGCAAGACATATGTTCGTCAATTGCCAAGAACATATACGCTTCAAGTACCATAACATGCTTTTGACACACACGCACTCTTGGAAATATTCCTTTTCGGTGTCTAGAGTTTAAACTAAAATCAATTCGGATATACCGGATCGATTGCCCTCATTAGAGCGTACATGTTCTTGGCAATTGACGAGCGTGTCTTGCCAAACACGTGTGCGGTTTGCATTTTTGGTAAACCCCTCGGCGAGAATCTCGGGCTTCCACAAAATAACACGTGCTCACGGAGTCGAGCAGGGAAGACGTTATGTTTGTCCCGAGAAACAACAACAACCCCGAGTCACTTATTTTTCCCTACCCTCTGTGCCTTCGTGAGGAGTTTGTGTGTGTACAGTATTGAAGTTGATGGTATAAGGTACATTTTAAATATCTATTTCTGTCGAATTACATGAAATTGAATGTTGTTGTTGCTCGCACGCTATAGCTTGGTTTCTTCAACTCAATGGCGTGAGCATTCCCTGGTCACGCCAACAAGGGCTAATTACAACCCACACGCTAGGCTATACAACATCAGAAATCCATAAAACTTTATGTAGGATTGTGAAGCTGTGTCTGGGCGCCAATTCTTGCGCAGCCTAATAAATTGCACTTCCTAATAAATCAGGAAGTGTTACGTCAGCGATCCGATGACCAATGATCTGACCTTTGACAAAACCTGTTTGACCAGGTGCACCGGGTCCACGAGGTCTCCGAACAACACAAATGAATGGAACGAGCTGAAAAATCTGGTACCATTAGCCTCGAACCGAAACGCAAAGGAAACGCAATCACATTTTTCGACAAAGGGCTTTCGAGCGCGCTGAATTGAGCAATATCATAAGGACTGATATTAAATCAATGAACAACTGTACAAATCTTTCTTTCTAAAACCCTGTAAATCGTCTGTAATCCTTGAAACATTCTATAGACCCGCTCTTCCACTTTCCCGCGAAAGAAAACAGTGAGGCGCTCGACGAGTGGGACTCGCCTGTGTTACACAGTACGCCGAGTCAACACACAGAATATAATTTACTTACGTCAGCTACCCGACCCTCCACTTGTTCTCACCTGAACAGGTATCAGAGTTATTTCTCTTGCTTTGAAGTTCTCTTTGAACACGTAACTTCCGCTTTACGCTTTTGATGGCGATTTCACGTTTCAAGCTCTGAGAATGTGGAACCTCTTTTACTAGTTGTGATCATTTGGCTTGTTGTACACTTGAATGGTAAATGTTATCATGTTCTCCTGGCTTCCCTGCTAATACGTGAGTACCTTTATTTATTTGTTACGACCAAAAAAAAAATTCAACTTCTCAATCCTACTTTATGGACCTCTGATAACATGAATATATTTAACTATATTTCCTGTGTCTTGCCAAGCTTAGTACCCCAAAATCGTGCGATAATGTATTGATACTTGTTGTTGTTGTTTTGTTGTTGTTGTTGATGGGAACTATGTTGTATTGATCGCGTATTGATAGGAACTGAACAACAATGTTGTTCAGCAACAACAACAACACTTGTAAATGATTCCCAGACAAGACATTTTTCTCGCACCTGTTGCACGGACCACTCACTCTAGGACCTTCTTCTTTAGGTGCACAGAGTTACACAATGCTAGATGATGAAAACTGGTTGTTCGTGTTTGTGTGACAAGCAATATCAACCTAATTTTTGCTATTTTCTCCACCTCCAGCTTCCTCAAAAATTAGGCCAACACGACCGCATGTGCTCTAAAACCTGGTACCAAATATAAACGAATGCGGATCACCCGGAATGATTAGGTGAACCATGTAAATGAGGCGAAGAAAAGTATTTTCCATTGTCTTGATATTTTATTTTTGACTTTGTTGCGACTGGATTTCCATCAATATTATAAAAATTCTATTCGTATACAACGATGCAGACGACAAGATGACGATCCGTTATCCGTGTTTCATTCTGTCCACTGTCCCCAATCCTTGGTCCAATTTTTTGTCCATATCCGGCATGACCAAAGCCTCGATCCGTTTTCCGCTTTTTACAAACAGCTCCGTCATTCCTGCAATCGAAGATTGCCAGTCACAAAATTAAATAAGAAAGTATGCAGCTATGCGGTTTATTTAGCCTTTCTTGCGTTTAGAGTGATTATTGTTATAATGAAATGTTTTCCATACAGACCTGTCAACATGATCACAAATATAAAATCTTGTTAAAATATTTTGCAAAACACTCACGATGGTTTTGTAGTCAGAAATCAGTTTGACTGGTTTTGGTTGTTCCATGGAGCTATAAATCGAAAGGAGGCAGATTGGGGTGATGAAAGTGTTCAATGTACGATGCCGACACAGCAGGGTATAGCGGATTAACCTGAGGGATTACAACCACCTCGCTGGGGGTCTAATAACACCCCAGCCACCAGTCAGATTTTTGGACCGGATTCGGGGCCTTCGCGCACATCGCCGGAAGTGACATCATATATAGTAAAATAGATGTTTAACGAAAATTGTTATTACTTTTCAAATCTGCATAATACCTCCGTTGACCTAGCGTTAAAAAGAATTATCTGGAGATAATTTTCCCTGTTTATCTGGACAGAGCATATGAAAAGTAGTTCGCTCATGTGCAACACTAAAGGAGTTGTTTGGTCGGATTCAAACTGAACCGTGCGTTGGTTGGTTTCCCCTATACGTCATAGCAACGTAGTAAAGGTCAACTTCCGCTATTGGAGGCAGGGATGTTATTGGAGCCTGCGAAATGGAGCATGCGCTGTGGGGAGGTTGGAGGGGGGTCATTCTCACGGAAAGGCACATTTTCACTTGGGGAAATATCTCAAAATCAACATCACCAATGACTACAAAATCTGATTTCAACAGAGTCTCCATTGACAAAACTCTTTATAACGCGTACAATAAATGCAGACATTCCGAACAATAAACTTTTCGGAACACTTAACGGTGGAGTTGTCTTCAATCATGTCAGTGGTGTTACACCCGAATGATCAGTATATTGGGCACTAAGAGAACAGAAATAGAAAGATACACACATGCTAGGCAATAGATTGCATGTAACTATGACTAATGATTAAAAAATATTGAAGTTAGGAAAACAAGTTTGTTTTCAATATCCTAAGTATGCCACTTGGCTCACCAAAATCAGCCAATTGGACCGCATGTATCAACCATTCATGTAGATTCTGTATAATAAAATCTATTTATTCTTGATGCGGACTTTAAACTAATCGAGTTTGTTTCTTTTTCAAAATATGGGACAATTTAAACAAGTGTTTCTGAATTTCTAGACCATTCTTGCATCCGTAACACCACTGACAATCCGGTAACACCACTGACCTCGTGCAACACGTATACCACTGATTAATTTGTTCATAGACGCAAAAATGCAGTTGCAAGTGAAGAATATTTAGGGGCAAAACAAGTATATGAAAAGCCTTCTGATAAAACTGCTTCTTCTTCTTCAAATAGTTATCTAACTGAAATGTAACACCAATGACAACCCGGTAACACCAGTAACCTCGAGTAACACCAATGACCTCGTGTAACAACAGTGACCAATTTGTTCATAGAGGCAAAAATACAGCCGTGAGTGAAAGCGATCTAGGGGCAAAACACGTATATGACAAGACTCCTTAACTTAGTATTATTTGGAAGAAAGGTAAATTCAAGTTGTACTGAAATTTGGAGCAAAATCATCATTTTTGTCAATGGTGTTACCCTACAAATAGTAACACCACTGACAGGTAACACCACTGACATTTTGGAAGGAATTAATTGTTGCTCCCTCGTATATTGTCGTGACGGTCCAAGAACAATGATTTTGTAATTCATACACACATTTCTTTATTACCAGTTAATATTTTTACTCGGGAGCCACTACATGTTGATCCTGACACGTAACACCAGTGACCGGTAATAAACATACGCTGAAAATTTGGAGCTAGAAATTACTGAAATACTGAAAAGAGTTTCATAAAACACTTCTTATGGAATCTCAAGTTTACCCGCGCTTGGAAAAGAAGCCGCCTGGTGGCAAAACTTTGTTTCTAATTTAAGCGTTCGCTTTTTGGCTCCGATTTCAGTTACAGTAACACCAATGACCCGAAAACCAGTTACAGACCTTTGCCCATGCCATTTTCACAAGATAATCTGCCCTTGTAAACAATATATTCAAATATTGAAAGAACAGATGCAGCTGGTTGCCAGAAAGGTAGAATAATGTAGAACAAAAGAATTTCTGGCAACTTTATCGTGGTATCAAGTAGGTCACTACAGCCAGTTACAGGTCTATTTTACCGTAAATTGAGGGTTCTGGTGAAAATTTACCCGAAAAAATCAATCGGGACAGTGCTTGCAATAAGTTATTCGTACTCTACTAAATGAATACTACGAACAATCTGAATTTTTTCAGACATAAGACTGGTTAGAAGAAAATTTGGGTCGAGTGACACGAATTGCGCCTTTCCGTGAGAATGACCCACGGATTACAGCTGGCTCGGCCATGTCCGCCGTTGATTCGGAAGCATTCGATTTCACGCGCATGCGTGCCATGGACTTGCTGTCGACCTATTAAGCGTACGTTGTGTATTCGAAGTGGCTATTGCCAATTAACCTCCCGTTGCGTTGATCACCATCAGGCGTAGTTTGTGTAAAAAAAGTTTTTGAAGTTTTGAAAAGACTTAGATGCCCGGTTAATGATTTTTGCAAGAAGTACTTGTCCGTAAGAATGTCTTTTATTTGATGACTGATTCTCAGCTTACAAATGCAAATGAAGTTGTATAGCATGGGATATAATGCAATATAAAAACAAAACCTTATAATAATCTCTTTGTCAAGTATACCAAGAAGATTGTGTGCAATAATCATGATAACTGAAACAAATTATATTCTAAAGCCAACCGATATAAGATAAGTAATTCATATTCCAAGACTTGTATATCTGTAAGATGGATTGAATTTTGATTAATATTGTAGTTTAAGGGCCCCTTCCCATACGGGTTTCGCATCCCATCAACTCAATGTTTTATTTTAATTTCACGGTAATTTCTTAGTTCAGTCAAGATGTTTACAAGTACCCCTAGTGTTATTGTTTACGGGGAACTTGGTAGGGTCCCTTTGGCAATTGATGTTTGCGTACGTATGATAACATTGTGGGCAAAAATCGTATCTGGAAAAACTGAAAACTCTCCAGTTTAGTTTATCACATTCTGAGGTGTAATATTCAAGGAAAATCGCCATGGTTAAATAAGATAGAATTGATATTAAATGATTGTGGTTTAACATATATTTGGGCTTCCCAGCAGTTTAGTAGTGTAAAGTGGCTTGTTTCAATCGTAAGACAAAATTTAACTGATCAGTATTTTCAACATTGGCATGAAGAAATAAATAAATTGTCTAAAACAGAGTTTTACAAAATATTTAAACAACAGATTTCTTTAGAAAATTACCTCACTGTATTGCCTCCTGGACTGAGACATAGCATGACTAAATTTCGAACATCCAATCATAGGCTACCGATTGAAACAGGTCGCTGGACTGGTGTCCCGCGTCAGAATAGAGTATGTATATTATGTGATAGTGGAGATATTGGAGATGAATCTCATATTTTATTTTACTGTACTCGACTTGAAGAACTCAGAAATAGATATATACCATCATATTATTATAAATATCCCAATGAGTTTAAGACAAAGGATTTGTTCAATAACCCTTCGAAAAATGTATTGATAAATTTAAGTAGGTTTATTCAAAGGGTTATGACTTTGGTAAGCGTTCAAGCCCAAGAGTGATTTTGATGAACCATTTGACTAGATAGTAACGACAAGTACTACAAGCTGAATCTATACATAAATTATTATTTGTATATTGTATCATGTACTAGAATGTACCTGACATCCTGTCCACCACTGTATTATTCTATATTCACCCCTAATACCAGTGAATCTGGTCTGGGAGTAATAAAGTATTCAGTATTCATTCACAAGCGCTATATTTTAAAATAAATAAATAAATAACAAGGAGAGAGCGAAGGGAGATATAAATAGAAGAGAAGAAGAAGCGACTATGTACAATTTCGTCCGTCAGTTTATCGGTCAGGTTATACTGGTAAATAGGTGTTCATTATACATTGTAATTGTAATCGCGTGGAGGATTCCTTTGTCTTTGTACCCCTTCGCATATAAAAAAAAAGTGTTCTTTTCCCATTGTGAGGAACATCGCATGTATATATTTTTCGTGGTATTGACAATAATTTGTCCTGGCTTGAGTAATATCTTTTTCTTGATTATAAATACCTGCAATCGCAATCTTCTAACGGCAAAACAATAACATTCAATGGGCCTGTTATAATCTCAAAAGCGACCGTTAAACGATCGCACTGCCAATTGTGTATTCGCGGATTACTCACCGAGCACTCAGCTCCCATGGGGGTATACACAAACGGACGCCGGGTCATTACTTAATAGCTTTTTTGAAGCATCAAATACAGAGAAAACGCCGAAGTAATTCTTACTAAATCCCATTTTATTCAAATTGAGGTAAAGCCTCCCGGAAATGCTAAACACGAGGATATAGATATGTTTACGATCTTTAACATAGGCATAACTTTTTTCCGATTTGAAATGCGGAAAGTGGGTTATTTTGTCATTAAAAGTGTGCAATTTTCATAGTTTGGCAGAAGTCACCATGTATTTCAAATGGAGAAATATGTATATTTTCAATCGCTAATTTTGCACGAACGGGATAAGCCTCCCGTAAGAACCATAGATTTTCCGATTCCCTATAGTAATAGCTACTCGCTCACATTTTTGGGTCATGTTTGGAAATGCGGAAGTTAGCATAAAAGGAAAAAATACAATATAGATAGAGAAATGACAGCCTGTTTTCAAAGTCCCGTAGCTCAGCACCAATAAGACATACAGCCATGACTCAAATATTGTGATAAGGGAAATTATTTCAAATAAATAAACATGACATATGCGCATAATTTTCACTTGGTGATTTTAATTTGTGGAGACTGCGCATGATGACACCTCACTTCCGGCCATTTCTAATTTAACAGATAGGAGTCGCAGGATCAGAGAGCGGCATCGTACATTGAACATGAAAGAGACGCAGCCCAGCTGGACGGCTATTCAAAACACAAAAGCTCAGCGGGCGTGAGCGCTGGCCAGTCAGTCCTGGCTTGTGAAACAGTGCCTCCTTTCGATTTATAGCTCCATGGTTGTTCCGACATGCAATTTTTCTTTCTTGTTATCGATCACATAGCTTTAGATGTGGAAAGTTCGATATAGGTGCCACAATGATGCCGGTCTCTATCTATCTATCTATCTATTATGGTGGTTTATTAGTGCCATATTATAAAACGTCTAATTTTCTATATGAAATGTATTATTTGTATCTTTTCGAAATTCTCATCAATTGATCTTCATATTTCTTGAAAGTCCACGGCAAATCGAAGAGAGCCGACTTGCTGTAACGATACGATTTTCGGTTTGGAAAGGGTAATCACACAGAAAATGCAGAATGAATCACAATGAAAATTAGAAAATCACACGAAAAGTGCAGAATCACACTGAAATCATTTCTCCGCTGTGGAACATTTTCTCCCCGTTTGAAACATTTTCTCCGCTGTGGAAATATTTTCTCCGCTGTGGAAATAACTTCTTTGCGGTGGAAATATTTTCTCTGCGGTGGAAATGTTTTCTCCACGGTGGAAATATTTTCTCTGCAGTGGAAACATTTTCTCCCCAGTTGAAACATTTTTTCCGCGGTGGAAATATTTTCTCTGTAGTGGAAATATTTACTCTGCGGTTGAAACATTTTCTCTGCGGTGGAAATACTTTCTCTGCGGTGGAAATATTTTCTCCGCATTGGAAATATTTTCTCCGCGGTGGAAATATTTTCTCCGAGGTGGAAATATTTTCTCCGTGGTGGAAACATTTTCTCCGCGGTTGAAATCATTTTCTCCGTGGTGGAAATTATTTTCTCCGAAGTGGTTTCAACCGCGGAGAAAATATTTCCACCGCGGAGAAAAGATTTCCACCACGGAGAAAATATTTCCACTGCGGAGAAAATATTTCCACCGCGGAGAAAATTATTTTCATTGTTATTCCGCATTTTGGTGTGATTTTCTAATTTTCTTTGTGATTCATTCTGCATTTTCCAAACTGAAAACGGTATCGTTACAGCAAGTCGTTCAAAAAATATGAAGATCAGTTGAGAAAATCGAAAACATACAGATAATACGATGTTTCATATAGAAAATTAAACGTTTTATAATATGGCACTATCAAGCCGCCGTAATCGACTCTTATCTGTCTATCTATCTACCTGTAGGTTTAGCCCTCGCAATTGGCAGCGGCATTCGGCATTGCCGACGTAAAAAGCTGAAGCAAATAGAGTTTGCCTCGGCCATTTTTAACATGGGGCTGAATGGGGGATAATGTAATTTTACAAGTCAGATTTCTGAATTGCGAGTGCTGAGGTTAAAGTAACTTAACAGGTCCGGGAAAAGTGTCAATTGGGGTGATTCTGGCCAATTGGCCTGATAGCCCCATATTGTGGGGTATATAGTTTATAGTTGAAATCGCTTTTTTTTCAAGAATAAAGATCTCAAGTTATGAACCGAGCACTTTTGGCTGACAAAAATAAAAATATGCCATGGTTTTGCTTATGTATACATACCTTGGCTGCCATGCGATGTCATCGCTGTTTGTAAAAGCCAAAGGCAAGGGCAAGCCCAGCAGAGGAGGTAGCCACGGACAGTCTTCCTGTCAGGACTTGGGCAACTTTCCCAATCAGGACATTCAGAGGTCATTTTCGGGGTAAACGAGGCAAATCCTCTGACAGGGGCAGGGGCAAGCCCGACCGCCGGAGTTGACGGTCCTCTGCCACATCTTCAAACTACCAATCATTCTTTCATCCTTCCTGAGTTTCAAGTCTTCACTCATCCGGTTGTAGGCAGATGTCTGCAGATCTTCTGGAGGAATGGCGAGCTAATTACAGACGGCAGGTGGGTCACCAGATCACTCAGAGATGGAGTCTTCTTTACTTTCCTCGAGTATCCCAAGCTCATCACCAGACCAAAGCCATCATACTTCCGAGTTCATCCGGAACATGCGCGGACCTTACTAGAATCCGTAGAGGTTTCACTGGACAAGGGCGCCGTTCACGAGTTACCCATGGAAGAAGAAAGTGCGGGTTTGTACAGTCCTGTCTTCCTCGTTCCAAAGAACATGAAGAAGGGAACAGACCAACTCCGCATGATAATTGACCTAAGGCGACTCAACTGACACACTAGCGCCACCTCCACATTTCAAGATGACATTGGTTCCATCATTACGATCCGCCTACAACCGGGAGACTGGATAGCCTCCATCGACCTTCAGGACGTCCATCTTCATATTCCCATACATCAGCATCATCATTGGTATCTCCGCTTCATCATCGTTGGGAGACAGTTCGAGTGGCAGGTTCTACCGTTCAGCATCTCAATCGCTCCCTGGTGCTTCACCTGCATCACATAACCAATCATGGCGTTCTTTGATCTGAGGGGAATAAGCATAGAGGCTAATATCGACAACATCCTCATTTGGGGGTCATAGATGTCGGTACTCGAGTCCCAGATACAATTCGTCATCCAGGTCCTCAGATATCTGGGGTTTATACCACATCCAACGAATTAAGTCGAAGCAGTCTTCGATACACAGGAACAGATCGTCCTGCCACCAGAGGACCGTTGGACAAGAATTCAACGTTTCGTCCAAAAATTTTTATCCTCCCAGTCACTGCCGTTACATATCTGGCAGGATCTATTGGGACTGTTAACATCCGCCCAGGACCTAACATAGTACGGACGACTCCAGCTATGGCCACTACAATTTTACCTACAACCGTACCTGCCAGCGTCATCCATCAATCCTCCGGTCCCGGTCTCGGAACATCTTCACCAACCAGATGGTGGCAGTCCAGGGGAAATGTAATGTCCGGGATGCCGCTCCGATGGCCTCAGCCGGAGATGAATCTTTTTTCTAACGCATCTCTCAGGGGCTGGGGAGCTTAGCTGGGAGACCTGAAACTATCCGGCAGGTGGTCTCCACAACAGAGGATGCAGCACATCAACGTACTGGAGTCAACATGGCAGTCTTCCACTGGAACTCTCAGCTATCCGGCAAGTCACTCCTGGTTGCCACAGACAACACAACAGTAGTGAGTTTTATCAACAAGTTGGGGGGGGGGGGGAGACGAAATCCCAGGCTCTATTCCACGCAGGCTCATCTGCTGGGCGCAGACTCATCAGTGCCAGATCCGAGCCCGGCATGTACCCGGACACCTAAACGTCATCGCAGACAGTCATTCCCGGCTGGACAAGGTGTTGCAGATGGAGTGGCATCTCCATACAGAAGTATTCCGTCAACTGGCATCGATCTGGGAACAGCCATTAGTGGATCTATTTGCGACGAGAGACAATGCCCAGTTACTGACCTTTGTCAGCCCGATTCTCGACCCGCAAGCTTGGGTAGTTGACACAATGTCAATCAGCTGGGACAACCTGCTCGCTTACACATTCCCACCGATAGCGCTTATACAAGAGGTGTTCACCAAGATCAAGGAGCACAGTGGCCTTATCCTGCTCGTAGCGCCGTGGTGGCCGCACCGTCCGTGGTTCCCATCATTAGTGCGACTTCTAACCGACATGCCTCGTTAACTGCCTCCGTGACCCAGGTTACTAGACCACCGACACGGGATTCTACACCACGACCCGCAGTGGCTCAAGCTTCACGATTAACCCACGAATATTTACTAAAACAGGAGCCGGTCCCAAGGTGTATTCCATGTCATGAAGATCTCACGGTGAAACATTCTCATAGACTGCATAGATTTTAGGATTGTAGGAGATAGTTTTTATCGAGCAACTACGCTGGAAGATCTTTTTAGCCGAGTAAAAGAGGATTGTATTTTAGATTATTTGAGAGAGATTGGTTTGTTGTACAAATTTTAATGTTTGTACCTGTTTTAACGCATAAGTTTACTGAGTTGTGGAATTGAATACTTAGAATTTTGTTTGATCGTCGCTATATAGCTGAAATATTGCTGAATGCGACGTTAAACCTTAATTCTCTCTCTCTCTCTCTCAAGCTTCACGTCTGGAGACTATCTATGATTCCCTCGCAGACCAGGGCTTTCCAGGACCTGCGGCAGAGGCGATGGCGGCAGCAAACAGACGATCAACCTCGCAGCTATACTAGTCCAAGTGGGCCTACTTCTGCGCATGGTGTGGGTCCAGAGACATCGATCCCAACACTGCCTCTGTTCTAACAGTAGCTCATTTCCTTCTACAACTTCATCAGCTGAAAATTTCAGCCAAGCACCATAGAAGGATACCGCTCAGCATTATCCAGAGTCCTTAAGTTGACTTCCGGAATCAGCATTGGACAAGATTCCAACATTTCGGCTCTTCTCCAGTCTTTCGCCTTGCAGTCTCGCCGAACACGTCAACTACTACCGAAATGGGACCTGGGCGTGGTACTAAGTGCACGTTTACATCTACCGTTTGAGCCATTACAGTCCACCACAATCAAGGCCTTGTCCTATAAGACGGCGTTCTTAACAGCGTTCGTTGTAGACACCAGAATATCGGAGCTTCACACATTGGAACGCAGCTCTCTGATATGGACGACAGATTGGTCAACGATCTCTTTTCGACTGATCCCGGAGTTCATCGCCAAGAACGAGACCACTCGACAGGGACCATGCGCCTAGAGACTGTACAGATTGCAGCACTGACAGACTTCATGAGCCCACTGAAAGAAGATACTCTTTTTGTCTGGTCAGAGCCCTGCGCCACTATTTACAAAGAAAAGATCCGACAAGAGGCTCTAGACGTCTCCTTTTCTTATCACTACAACCAGGCGCATCAGCTGACATCGCCAAGAACATGATGGCTGCCTGGTCGAAGAAGACGATATACTGGACCCATTAGCCATCGATGCTCCTCGTTTGTCAAAGGCATCGTCTCATTAGAGCCATCGCAACGTCCTGGCCACCCTGGAAAAACTTATCGTTGAACGATATTGTCGACGCTTGCGCTTGGACAGTGAATTCAACCTTCGCCGACTTCTATCTAAGAGACATGTCTGTACAAACAAATAGGATGACTACGTTGGGCCCAATAGTTGCAGCCCAGCGCATAGTCCACTAATTCTATCAAAAGACGAGAGATCCTGAAGGATCTTGGCGCCCACCATTGTCCGATAATTGTAAGCTAATGACAAGAGGATCTTTTTGTCCATTGTTACTAAGAACAAACGAATGATTTGTAATTTTGTTTGCATAATTTCGAATTTGAGCGAAAAAGATCGAAAAAGGGACACTGGAAAACACCAAGATATTATCTTTCTAAGTTTCAGGAGTTTCAAGATTTCTAGAAACTGTACTTGATGTCGGTTGTTATAGTACAAGTGAAATGAGCAAAGTTAGTCTGAAAGTGAATGTCCAGAGGATCCTTCATCTTCGTTTTGTAGTATTTTTTTTTTTCGCACGTGTCATCATTGGGTACTGGAAGCGAAGACAAATCTCTGACACTTTCGCATGAGTTATGAAACATACTTGAGAGTTTATAATGAGGAACGAATGCTATTTCTGTTCTGTTTACTGGGCTAGTTTGAGTTATCTCTTTTAAGATACCATGCTCGAAAATAGTAAGATGGTACAAAACTTAATACTGAAGGGATCCGGTCTGTGCAGTAATGTTGAAACTTTGAAAGTGTTTGAATCCTGATTATCTCGCTTGGATCGAAACACGCAGTAGTCTACAGTTGTCGAGTTGTGACGTTGTGCCACAAGAGTGACGCACCTTCGTGTAGCCGACCCGTCGGCAGACGAAACGGTGGGGCAGTTCACTTGCAATGGCATGGACTAAAGTAAACTGATTTAAAATTTGAAGAAATACATTTTAATTCGGAATTGATATAGAAGGTGAATGTATGGATATTTTCTATAGTCAATATATAGAATATGCCCCACCGTTTGATCCGCCTACTCTTGTGATGCAACGTCACAACTCTGAAATACCGTATTAATTTGAAGCGTAACCAAAAAAGCTATCTTGCACAACTAGGCCCCATGTGTACCAAATTTCAGAAAGATCCATGAAGCATTTCCTGAGAATTCACGATAACATTGTTTCAAGGGGAAATTCAAGTTGGCCACCTGGTGGCCATGTTGGATTTTCGAATCGGACCAAAAAAGGTATCTTGCGCAACTGGACCACAAGGGGAACTTGGAGAAATATCCATGCGTACTTCCTGAGAAATCACGATAACAAAATTTCATGTGGAAATCCATAATGGCCACCTGGTGGGCATATTACATTTTCGAATCGGACCGAAAATGGTATCTTGCACAACTAGACCCCAAGGGGAACTTGTGTACCAAATTTGAGAAAGATCCACGCAGTACTTCTGGAGAAATCGCAATAACAAAGTTTTATGGGGAAATCGAAGATGGCCTCCTGGTGGCCATATTGGATTTTCGAATCGGACCAGGAAAGGTATGCTGCACAAGTAGACCACAAGGGGAACCTGTGTACCAAATTTGACAAAGATCCATGCAGTAGTTCCTGAGAATTCACGATAACAAAATTTCATGGGGAAATTCAAAATGGCCGCTTGGTGGCCATATTGGATTTCCAATGGGTCCAAAAAAGGTATCATGCACAACTAGACCCCATGGGGAACCTGTGTACCAAATTTGAGAAAGATCCATGCAGTACTTCCTGAGAAATCATGATAACAAAGGTTCATGGGGAAATCCAAGATGGCTGCCTGGTGGCCATATTGGTTTTCGAATCGGACCGAAAAAGGTATCTTCACAACTAGACCCCATGGGGAACCTGTGTACCAAATTTGAGAAAGATCCATGCAGTAGTTTCTGAGAAATCAAGATAACAAAGGTTCATGGGGAAATCCAAAATGGCTGCCTGGTGGCGATATTGGATTTTCGAATCGGACCAGAAAAGAGATCTTGCACAACTAGACCCCAAGAGGAACCTGTGTACCAAATTTGAGAAAGATCCATGCAGCAGTTCCTGAGAAATCGCGATAACAAGGTTTCACGGGGAAATCCAAGATGGCCGACTTGTGGCCATATTGGATTTTCGAATCGGGCCAGAAAAGGTATCTTGCACAACTAGACCCCAAGGGGAACCTGAGTACCAAATTTGAGAAAGATCCATGCAGTAGTTCTTGAGAAATCGCGATAACAAGAATTGTTTACGGACGGACCACAGACAAAAAGCGATTTGCTAAAAAAGGGGGGCACCGTTTTAAGTAAGCAAGAGCCCGACACTTCGGTAAGCATGAACAAGCATACCATGCCGGAGACGAAGGGACTTCAAGGCATCACGATGGCATCTGATTATCTGGCGATAAGTAAACGGAGATTTGGTTGGCACAATACTCCACCTTTCACCGTATTACTTGTAATTCCTTGAACTCCCTACGCCTCTATACGACATGGGAATTATCAGGATATTACTGGGCATACCAGATCTAGAAAATCAGAAGAAGGCCTACTCCGCACAATCCAACAACGAGACTGCAAGACCGGCTCCCCAACCTCCTCTGTTGGGAGTCTGGCATACATTGATGGGCATTGATAGCAGGTGAAGAATTGAACAATAAATATGGAACATTTAAAATCAATGTTGGTTTTTATTATCAAATCAAACCTGCTATCAATCTTAATTTTCCCAACCCATCCTCCCCCAGTGGCCACTCGCTGCGGCCTTGCCACAAACACGTCTTGCGCCGCATAGTGACGTCATATGAATTAACTCAATTTTGGAAAAGTCTCCGTATCTCTCGAACGGGATGGGTTATGGAGATGAAACTAATGCCGTTGGATAGCCAAGAGTGAGGTCCGTTGTACAACTACCGCGTCGACGTCATATAATGTTATACTATAAATTTTGGGAAAATATACCAATATCTCGGAAAAGGGAGGGGCTAGGGCGGTGAAACTAATACGATTGACCCACGTGATAACAGGTCATCTTTTTGATCGAAGGGCATTGTGAACTATAGTCCGTGCGAATCTTATGACTGTTCTACTCCAATGCGGTCCGATAACGTAAGGTGTATAACATAGATAGATCACACCCATTAAAATCTATTCCAGCTGGGACGAAGACGAATTCGTGGAGAGTCTCACTAAATTGTGGGACTGCGAATTGGAACGAATCCGACAACAGAGGTGTGAGCCGGATATGGCGCCGTCTTCTGATCTAAACAATGGTGGTAGCGACTTATCACGAGCCCTTAGCGATCAACCTCGAAGCCCCCTCCCCCCCCCCCCTCGAAGCGACGCACAGGTGGGACCATCGTCGGTGAGTGCATTAATTTCATGAATACTAAATACGAGATGTGTAGCCTATACACTCATATACATTGTGCTTTAACGAAGGGAAATCTCTGTCTTCTATATTAGATTATACATGTATGAGAGAATTCTGATTGAACGATGCGCGAATGTTAGCCTAGCATATTGAAGGAAACCTCCTCTCCTTACAGGTAAGAAAAAGAACGTCTCCTATGATCCATCCGCGGAATGAGAAAGTATTCAAGATTAACGCAACCATCTCTTGTGATATTTGCGGAACAACCTTCACGCGCAGGGCGAATATGAGGCGGCACATCAAGACCGCTCACACTGTCATCTTTTCATGCGACGTATGTCAAGCGTCCTTTTCGAGAACAGACAATTTGAACACACATATTACAACACATAGACCTGATAGCGCTCATTACCTACGTATACATCATGCGAACGATGCCGTGGAGCAAATTGGGTCGGGACGGAACGTAGCAACCGATGATAAAGAAAACCCCATTCCATCGACCAGCATGGTACAAGACCCCGTCCCATCGATGACTGACGAGGCAGGAAATCGAGATCCTATTCCATCAACCAGTGGTGATATGGACCCTTGCGACTTCCAACAGATGGCATATTGAATGACGCGCTAAAAGTTCACACGATACGTCCAGTGGGGTGCGCTAAAGCGGACCCGCTCGTACTATTACATGCAATATTATGAACAAGTGAACTCTCTATTGAAAAACGGTCTTAAGTCGACCTGTAGTATGAAGTTCTACATCGCTATTCAATGTTCATTTACCGAAGTTGTAGGTGAAAATGTACAAACGGTGTGACCCTATTTTAGAGGTATATGCCATGTTGTATTGAAAGAGGGGACGTACAGAGCGCTATCTATGAATCGTGGGAAAAAATCCATGAAACATTCGTAGAATATACTCGTCAAGGTTCTAACTGGCAGTTAGATGACAACCTTCAGTTAAACGTTCACATAACCCAATATCAACCGCTCCGTGGCTCCAGCTACATCCCTCTACTCTACTACTTGCATTTGGAACAGGCGATTATTAACGTGTTCAACACGAGGGACGAGGAATGTTCTAATTGGTCTATTTTAGCCGCGCTCCACCCAGTTCCGTAACATCCACAACAGGTGTCTAAATATAGACCATACGAACACGAGTTGCATTTCAGGGATATCGGCTTCCCGGTGAAGCCCGACGGTATCTCTAAATTCGAAACGCTCATCCAAATCTCCGTAATTTTGGGCGAATCCATCATGTAAGACACATACAATATGTGACTACATGTGGAGAACCATTCAACCAAGGAGTGAAAAGGGCCAGGTATATTGCACGCAAAGTGTTGCCGATTGAAGTTGTCTTAAATGACGGGTCTGCCTAATTTTGTTCGGTTACGCGGATGACGAGGTGTTCCCCATACGTATCACAGGCAAACCTTGTGACAGTCATGTGAATTTGCTTCTCAGCGCCGATGATAAATCGTCTCACTACTGTTGGATTAAAGATCTGAAAAGGTTACTTTACGATCAGAATCGCTATCGTGGCAAAATGCATTTCTCTCCCTATTGCCTGCACGGGTTTATTAGGGAAGATATGTTGAAGGATAATCTACCTTACTGTCAGATCCATGGACCGCAAAAAATCGAACTTCCGAAAGAAACCGACAAATGGTTGCAATTCACGGATGTGGCCAAACAGCTCAAAGTTCCATATATCATTTACGCCGACTTCGAATCACTATTAGAAAAATCGAGGGAGTCTACCATTACGATTATGTCACCTCCATCGAGGTGTTCGAAGAAACGGAGTTACCGCCTAGAGAGGCATTCTTCAACAATTTAACGCAAGAACCCCTGCCGGAGGAGTATTACGCGCACGCCCACACGGTCTGGACCAGGTTCGGTATCGAGAACATAGGGGACTACCACTTCTACGTCACGTCTGACGTTTTATTGTTGGCCGATGTCTCCGAAAATTTTCGTGATATCTGTCTAAACTATTACGGGTTAGACCCTGCCCTTTTCTGTACTTCTCTCGGCCTGGCGTGGCAAGCTTGTTTGAAAATGACGGGAGTTCGACTCGTAACTCCTCCCAGACATCGATATGCATCATCTGTTCCTGGGAAAGGGGGTTAGAAGCGGTGTCTCGGTGATATCCCATCGCCACGCCAAGGCCAATAACTTCAGTCTCCCGGGTTATCGAGCGGAAGACCCTACTCAGTATCTGATGTATCTCGACGCGAATAACCTCTACGGGTATGCAATATCTGAGACTTGTCGACGCACGGGTTCCGTTGGTTGAGTCCCGAGTATATTTAGGCGCTGGATGTGACTCATGTGGCCGATGATAGCCCCGAATGTTACATTCCGGAGGTCGATATGGACTATCCCCATCATCTACACGACTCTCACGATGATTGGTCCCTGAGAAGTTGAAAATAACCGTCTACATTCTCTCGCCCTATGCCCGTCAACTGGGCAAAAAATCGGTTTGGAAGGTACGTCTTCTGAAAAACTCGCGCCCAATCTTCGTCCTAAATCCAATTACGTCTTGCACTATCGGAACTTGAAATAGTATACGACTTTGGGGATAACGGTAACGAAAGTTCATCACGTGTTGACATTCCGGCAGGCTCCGTGGTTGAAGACCTATATAGACTTCAACACCGAGAAGAGGAAGACCTGCTCGGAATGACATTGAAAAAGACTTCTTTAAACGTATGAATAACACGGTATTCGGAATAACCATGGAGAATCTTAGGAATAGCGTCGACGTTCAATTGGTTAATCGCGTCAAGCGAATGCGTAAACTCGCGAGCGTATGGGTTTGTTCGATTTTAGCGAGAACCCATCGTCGCATGTTCTTCACAGCGTTCGCATTAAGAAAGTGTTGGGTAAGATGAAGGATGAGACGGCCAGTGTCCCTATCGATGAATTCTTTGGAATACGGCCTAAAATGGATAGTTTGGTATACGGCGGTGAGGCGAAGAAGACCGCGAAAGGCGTTAGCAAACACGTGGTAAAGAATGAGCTACGTCACGCTTCTTATCGCGAGTGTCTGTTCGATTTGAGGTTTTCTGTTTGGGTTCGGTCTGTTCTCCATTCTGTAGCTTTTTACACGTGCCGTGCTGGCGACTGCTTCTCGTAGCGACTCATATACTTCTCGTTGATAGTCGCTATACGCTAGTGGTGTAGGAATACCGAACTGTTTCATACGTACGCTGGTCGGGTAGGAATACAGAACTCTTTCCTCCATATTTTACTTAACACCGTTTTAGAAGTCTTAACGTTTGGATGCCCGTTATCCGCTGCTACGTGTTCTCTTTTGACGCCTCTCCTACGTCCGGTCTGCTCCGTGACTTTAAACCAGGGCGGTATTTGCTTCGTGTATAGACCATCGCCTCTCTGGATATTTGTGAGGATATTTTCCCCGAGTCGTCGCGATTCCGGTGTGGTCGAGTTTAGGTTTACGAACATGGAACCATATGGGGTGGAAATGGCATTTTCGTATACCTTCATGAAGTAATCGAGACGGGTCGGGTAAATGCGACGACCCAATAAAGCGATGTGTTGTTTGTCGATGAGGTTATTGAATAAAACCACGTATTGACAGTTTAACGCCATATCCCCCTCGAACAGGTTTTGCACTTTGGATAACTGATGCGTTGTCATGGTGGGGTCGTTTGGTGAACAGGTCGCATATTCTCCTGTCGTTTTTCGCTTCTGTCATGATATCGTCTATGATGATCAGATTCCTCACGGTCGGATCGAAATAAGCGTCAGCGTCTAGATCGTGGGGTATTCCTCTGACGAACTCTATCCCCGGCACCGTCTTCGACATTTCTTCGTGAAGAGGTTGCCATTTACCATAAGAGTAGATAATTCCTGCGGTGTAGGTTGAACATATTATGTAATGCCTCGCAATAACTTACCTACCTATACACTCTTTCCGCTAGCAGTAGGACCCACAACGTAAATGGATGTACTAATTTTGTTGTATAACCCATGATTGTTCAATACGATGTCGGATGCTTTGCACGCGGGGGATGGACTGAGTGTAAATCCCTCATACCACCCCCTAAGTACATATTCGCGCACATCATATAACGCTTCCATCAACTGATGGATGGTGTCGATGTCCTCTTGAGGAACCCAACTCGCGAATTTGATGGGCCAGCCCATGTATTTAAACAATTTATCGACTCTTCGGAAGGCATACCGCACATGAGAGATTCTCACAGTATCACCGATGTGTAATGTGAATGGTTGTTTACGACCTCCTTTCGCCGCGTCGACGTACATTTCTTTCCATAGGAGAGCTTCGTTCCCTTTGTCAAGGTCGGAAGGACTTCTGTTGCTTAGAGACATGTGGAGTCGTTTGTTGTAATCGCGCACCAGGTCTTGTAAGACGTCTAAATAACGGTAGCTCTGCTTATGGGTGAAATATTTTTGTACATCCTATTTTTTATCGTCCTGATGACTCTTTCCGCGTAATTGGCTTTCTTTCCGTTATTGGTAACGTAGAAATGAATGTCTGTCTTCTTCAAATAGGCTTTTACCCACCTTTGTCGAAACGAAGATACTTGGGTTCTCTCCCCTCAATCAGGACTTGATCGAGTCCCTAGATAATAGCCTTATGCTGTTTATTGGGAAGAGCGATAACCCACAAATATCGCGAGAAGACGTCTATGGCGAACAGGAGGAACCGCACGCCATTGTTGCGTTCGGATACATTCGACACACATCTGCTAGATCGGTATCCCAAAGATCGTCAATTGCCGCCGTGACGACCCTGTTTCTCCTAAAGGTTTGTCGAATGGGCTTTTGTTAACTGTAGGCGCCCCGGTCGCTCAGCCACTGCGCCAAATCTTTAAGTGCTACTTATATCCCTTAGCCTTCAATAATATAAGACGTGTACTTTATATGACACTAATGGAGTTTTTCGAGTTGAAATAGGCTCGCGACAAATAAGCTCGTCATTTGTTGAATTGAATTGAATTGAATATTTATTAACCAAATGAGGTCCAGGCAAGTTAACAGAATATAAAAAAGTTGGGCTATACATTTGGCGGGATTAAAACCCCAGGGGGCTTGTTCTATCCCAGAATAAGTTACACAATGTCATAAGAAAAGAGCAAAAGGCGCTGTTAAATACAATGGTGAAAAATACAGACCTCAGAGAGCTCATATTATCAATTTATATAGAATACAGAGACATAATATAATATAATATATACAATTTTTCAGAAGAAGCTATCTTACAAAGGATGAAAAGTGAAGTAAACAGTCTTTTGCGAAGAGCTAATGTCGGAGACGTAGATGTATATTTGACCGTCGAGACTGCAGTTAAATATAAGATGGTACAGACGTGCACACAAAAAGATGGCCAGTGTGAAAATGTAATTTATAGGTGTGAACAATGATAAGCGGTACAGGTAGTTTACGTGGACTTAATTAATTTAAAAATATAAATATCTTAATAAAGTGGTATAGATTAGCCTTTATACTTGTACATGGTGCAACTTCAATCGAAGCTTGAAAACAGACATAGATTGGCAGAGTTTTAAGTCTTGGGGAAGAGAGTTCCATATGCGTGGACATTTAGTCTGCTTGTCGGGTTGGGTACTGATGAACCTGGGATAGTTTCGTGAAATAGTTTAGAAATTTAAGGGGTAAGAGATAAGGGTGGTGGAAATATTTGTGGGTAAACACAGAGAGTATGTAATTATTTAGTTTAACCTGGGACGAGTATAGAGTGATATGAAACGCGGCTCCTCTCTTTGAACTAGGGTTTGTCTCGCTAATTGATATGTTAATGAGTGATTAGTGATTGGTTAATTAGTCCGCCTCGTCACTGATTGGCTTTTTGTGCGCGAAAGACCGTCACGTGTGCTTCGCTGCGACTCCCGTCCTGTTTCGCTTGCCGAATACACGTGCTTGTCAACTAGGCTCGTGAACGCCAGTCAACTCAATTTAGGCCAAGATTGGTGACCAAAAAAATTCCTTTACAGCTTAACGAGTGGCAAAAGGAATACATCATGCAAACGACAAGAAACAAAACTAGTGCACGGAGAAAAAAAATCTGAAAAAACAAATGACCCAAAAGAGTAGTTCAATCACAAAAAGGTACAAGAATTGTGAGATTTGTTCAGAATTCTAGATATTTGGCATTTTTACGATTTTCATGAGCAATTATTTACGAAAACTAAAATAGAAAATTAAAACATTTTGCGTACTGTCAATGACATGCTTGCATATTTTGTAAAAAAAACTAGCATAGATATACTTCAAAGATTGAGATAAATGAGAAATCTGGAACGAATTCGTGACGAAAACTAGGCGATGCAAAGAAGTTTAAAACAATGGTGGTATATAATGTCTCGCAGAATCTCACCAGGCTCACGCGCGTGGAAGCGAGACATACATTCAGCGTGAGCTCGCGGCGGCGCCTTTGATGTCGGGGTATGATTCATATCCCTTTAATATTCGTCCCAGGTTTAATTAATGGACGAATCTTCAATTCGGTAAATAGCGGGTCAGTGTGAGCGTATTTCCCAGTTAAACACACAATGCGTATAAGTCGTTTTTGGAGCATGATTAGTGGGGTAGTGTTCGCATTCATATCTATCGACTCGAATGATGAAGACAAAGATTGACATCGCTTTACATAGAATATGAAACCGATGTGGTTTACATAACCATTTTTATGGTTATTATGAAGAAAGCAGATGATCTAACAACTACAATACATAAGAAGCGGATTATACAAACAATGAGAAAAATATCGTCTGACAAAGTTGTATACATAACAATCGTTATGACAATGGTTCTGATCGAAATCCGTAACAATACTGTACAGGGATATACATTATATAAGCTGAAGTAAAATGCATGTACAATAGTGACCGCAAGTGATATCCTTGAAGCTGTCTATCGCTGTAATAACGGAATTTACTATTGTTTTCGAGAAATTTTACAAAATCGTTCGAATAATATTCTGGAGGATGTCCTAAGGAATCGAAAAATGTTCCTCGCTGATTCCGGAAATAAAACACCACCCGTTGCCGCTCCACCTCATGGTGTAATGGAGACGATGTTGCGAGAGTTATCCACCTCGAACAGTGCTGGGAACTCGGCATAGGCGATGCAGCTCACATTTTCGGGCAAAGGTTCCTCGAAGGTCGCTTCCAGACGTACGTTGCCTTGTCGTAGGAGCTGAAGGTGGTCTTCTACGGCATAGGCCGATGTGAATGAACTCTTCTTCGAGGACGACTTATACCGCGTTCTCAGGAAGCGACCCGGAGTCATTACGCCGTCAATATTCACCATGAGACTGGTCAGTTTGAAGTGTTGATAGTTTAGGGGGTTATTTTTATAATTCCCCTCGACGGTTTTGGACGATACGAATCCTATGACTAGTCTGCTGCAGTATACGGATAAAAACATTATCCCAGCGGAAGAGGGTCTGTCCCATGGCTAAGGAAGCCGTTTTAGTCTCCGTTTTCAGGTACGGATATTTGGCCGGTGTATTTTCCAAGGTCTTGGACCGAATATCACTCCGGCGTTTACACGGACTTTCTGGACTTTCAGGCTGATGTATTGTATCACCAGTTTATACGCCGGATTTCCATCGCTCGACATCACGATGAACTGCGGTGTGGAGCGATGCATTTTGATGTATATGTCCACGTTTTTCAGCAAGTAGCATTGCTGTTTGAAAACATCTTGCATGATGTTTCCTTCCATTTCGAATACATTAGTGTCCACGATGAATTTCTTTCTTTCTCTCAGTCCGTAGTATCCATTATTAAGGTTACTGTATCGGGTCGAAGCTTCAAAATCTCGATCTTGAGTACACAGTCAAACCTACAAGTTGGGGGAATAAGAAATTATAAAAATTAGTGCATTGTAGTAAAACAACTTGACTTTCTAAATCTCAAGCCATTCGTGGTGAAGTAGTGCTCATTGGTTTTAGTCCATTTTCTCCGTTTAGTTTTTCGCCAAAAAGTGGTTTTTCCCGTTATAATTTCTCTCTTGTTATTTGATGTACAAACATGAACTTTGGACACAATATTCCAATCGCGTAGATCTTCAAAAGATTGCGCCAAGTGTCATAAGTTCGGCCCTGTTGATGAATTATTTACGATTTAGTGGAGAGGGGTCGAGTTTTTGTAGATTTTGTTTTAATCTTTCAACTTTGCACGACGATACAATAACTTCTTGGCCCTAACTAAAAAAACTGAGGCAACCAATTTTTATTCAAATGGTAAAGTTCATTGTTCCAAAAAAGCAAGTTTGTTTGATGAAAACAGAGAGAGATACCAGCGCGTGATTTTGAGGACTATAATTTTCTAAATGACGTCATTTATCTTTAAATAAATTGATTCTTGTAATAAGTTCTAGAAAGTTATTTATCTAAGTTCCTTGAATCAAGGGCTTTCAGCAAATGTATAGTTTGTATGCATACAGAAAAGCACTGCCCCGTAATTAAGCAAAATTGTGATACGTACACGTACGCAAATGGGACCCGATACAGTAACCTTACTACCCTCGTCGGCTATATACAGTTGAGGGAATAGCTGAGTGATTTTAGCATCTTCACCGAAATTCATTAGCGTCTGAATGTAGGCGAATGTAGGCTTTATACGGGTAACTGTTGTCCATGATCGTCATGAGCTTACCCTGCATGGACACGTCTATCTGAGACCACATACTTTGAAGAAGTAAATTGATATGGCCGAACTTTTCGTCCTTGATCAAAGGGGTACCATCTCTGTGTGTTATTTTAGCCGTAACTTAGAGTCTGCAGGATTTCAAGTTTTTAGACGTTTTTAGAATGAAGATCGACAAAAATAACGCAGGATTCGGCCGTCTTACCACCGACTCCCCCTCGTTTCTGCTTCTTAAAATACGTCGAGGTTTTATAGACATACTTTGCCTCATTCCGATAAAATCTGATCCATTTGTTCACATCGGGGATGTATAACGGTCTCCCGGTCATAGTTGTTTGACGTGAAGCGTTACGATCACGGATTCGGTGAAAAATGTCGCCAGTTCACCCTGCTCGTCAGTAATATCGATTTATAGATGGCGTACGTCGCTTAAAATGATGGGTAGGTAATGCGGCGTGGGAAATATCCTAGTCATCGCTTTTTTTGGATTCCAGAGTCGTCGACGTAGCGTAGTAGAGGTACTTTCGTCTCGCCCACGAAGAAATCTCCGCATAAATTGCAACACAGGCGTAGACGAGATCGCGATTTAAACTGTGGTTGTCTTTGGATGAATATTTCTACTAAGGCTAGGACCCACGACACGTCGAATTTGTAAGGTCGATTCTCGATGAAGAACGTCTTGGAGTCCTCGCTGTTTACGACGATGTAGCTATCCAATCGGCTGATTCGCATTCAACTGTCTCCTCTGGCGTTGGAATAGTGTTATAGCAATCTCAAATTTCAACTTCCAACGTATCGAAAACATTCTGACACACGGAATGTGTAGATATGTAGTAAAAATAGGCGGCCTCTATTTACTACACCGTCTTCAAACATGATATGGAAGATAGTTTTGTAGGCGTTTAAAGAGGTAACAACATTCACCATTTGATTCCAATCCATCGTTAGATTTTCTTTTCCAGTAGGTTGTGAATGGCTGTATCGATGAGACGTGTTAGAGCTTTGATTAATGTCCACTGCAGTCAAGACAAGACCTTTTATGGTGGCTTTATCATTGATGAAATAACGTAGATCAACCTTCAGTGTTTTGGCGTATATGCATACAGTAGTTCGTAAATATACCATTTTGGCTTTAGTCAAAATGGATAATTGATAAATGCAAGAAACCAGTACTAATCCAGTTAATGTTGTTCTATTGGTCCACATTGTTTGTTTGTTGTTTAACTCTAAATCTTTGCAAGTATTATGATGACCTACTGTATACATTTTATTATCTTGTTGAAAGTAGCTCTGTAACTATCAGTCTTAGTGTTCACTGAGCTTTAAGGGCCTGTGGTAAACATCCTGCTTTAATTATCTTTGTGTTACTGTAATCTTTACTACTGCCACTTCCTGGCCAGACCATCCCCTATTTGACCTCCCAGTCCCCTGTCAAGAGACCACATGTTATCCATCTGGGTAGTTATCATATACACTGTTCTAGAGGGGGACTCAGTCATTCTCACTGCATCTCTCAAGTTGTACAGACGGTGGTTAGACTGTTTGTCTCGTTTTAGTTTGCATAAGAAAGGATTCCATAATTTCACTTATGCTCGTCTGGCAATCCATTACATTCAATCCATGCCTTGTTTTCCTTTTCTTTTCCCCTGTTTATCTCCTTTCATATTGTGATTGTTCTGTGGTCCATATACGCATAGCCGTCTCCTTCCTTAATTCTTTTGCCAACAGTGGGCGGGTCCCCGTGTTCATCCTTCCTCACGGTTTTCTCCCACTTTCTGTTTTGTTTTCGTGTTATGTTCCTACATGCATCTACTCGCGTCCAACACGTTTGTTTTGGTGGTTTTTGGTGGGTTTATTTGCAGGCTGTGACCATTTTATTCTACGGAATATATTATGTTATAGATAATACACAGTACTTCTATGGATTTCTACACTTATTTCTACAGAGTTCTATGGATCTATAGATATACTCGTGTATTTCATGTACATGTATTTCTTGACTACATTACGTCACACACAGTTTCGTTATCGTATTCTCTTATGTTACCACTGGTCAACCTAGCCTTCACTTAACCCCAAATAATAAACCATACATATATATTTATATTTTTATCTATGTCTTGTGTGTTGTTTCTTTCATGGGAAATTAATTATACCATTTTGGCTTTAGTCAAAATGGATAATTGATAAATGCAAGAAACCAGTACTAATCCAGTTAATGTTGTTCTATTGGTCCACATTGTTTGTTTGTTGTTTAACTCTAAATCTTTGCAAGTATTATGATGACCTACTGTATACATTATATTATCTTGTTGAAAGTAGCTCTGTAACTATCAGTCTTAGTGTTCATTGAGCTTTAAGGGCCTGTGGTAAACATCCTGCTTTAATTATCTTTGTGTTACTGTAATCTTTACTACTGCCACTTCCTGGCCAGACCATCCCCTATTTGACCTCCCAGTCCCCTGTCAAGAGACCACATGTTATCCATCTGGGTAGTTATCATATACACTGTTCTAGAGGGGGACTCAGTCATTCTCACTGCATCTCTCAAGTTGTACAGACGGTGGTTAGACTGTTTGTCTCGTTACCTTTTTCACCCTCCCACCCTCCCCTTTTGTTCTGGCTCTCAGCCTATATAGGGTGGGTTTATTTGCAGGCTGTGACCATTTTATTCTACGGAATATATTATGTTATAGATAATACACAGTACTTCTATGGATTTCTACACTTATTTCTACAGAGTTCTATGGATCTATAGATATACTCGTGTATTTCATGTACATGTATTTCTTGACTACATTACGTCACACACAGTTTCGTTATCGTATTCTCTTATGTTACCACTGGTCAACCTAGCCTTCACTTAACCCCAAATAATAAACCATACATATATATTTATATTTTTATCTATGTCTTGTGTGTTGTTTCTTTCATGGGAAATTAATTGTTTGTCAATGACAACTTACTGCATCGGCGAACATAACGTTCTGTTCGGTATGACGGTGATATCACTTGTGTCCGATGATTTTTCGTAGACACATGGTGCGCCCTTCGTACTTCGGTATGCGCAAGAAAGACATGAAGATCGTACCGTCGTTAGCACAATCAGCGGTATGATTAAGAGCAGAATAGCCCCATATGGAAAGAACTTTAAGTATGATGAGCTTTCTCTGGTATTGATCCTTGCTGCTCGATGTCCGAATACGGAATAACATCAAAATGTAATATTGACTCTAAAATAAGATGTTTTCGTGTGGTTCAAGCTTAGATAGGCACTCGTGAACACTGCGAACGTGATCAATCACGCGTGTCCACGGGTACAGATAACCCGTTCTATTTTTAACCCGACCAAGAACTCCACAGTGCTCTGCGGTGGGCAATAAGTAAGTCCACAGAACACAAACACCCCTTGGGCTATGGACGCGACTCGCTGAATGGATGACCTCGAACACCGCAACCCTCGGGCTATGGGCGCGGTCTGGTGAACAAACATTGAACACCTATAGGTTCTATCAATAGACGATGACTCAGAACATCCCTTCTCGAATATTCCTTCTAAATATAGATGACTCCTCGACCTATTTATGACGTCATTTTGACCTACTGACCTACTGCTCCTGCTCCTTGGCCGGTACTCCTAGTTCTTATCTACTGATCGGACATGTCTGAACAGGCTTCATAGAACTAGCATTGACGTATTGGGATAGAGGAGGAGGAAGAGGAGGAGGAATTAGAGGAGGAGGAATTATATGAGTAGTATAAAACGCAGACCAACCAATACGAAGATTTGAAAAAAATCGCTTTATTCTTCAACTCCGAGCATTGCTTTACAAATAATGAGAGAAAAGTATCATCGGCTTAAATGAATACATCGCCTTTGTCATGGTTATCATTTCCACATCTAGTCCCCCATTCACTGTTTATCTACTAATATTTCTACTGGGGTCTTTATTCCGAATCGATGTTTTCGGAGTCCTCACTGCCACTGCTTTCCTCACAGTCGTTAATATTACTAATCAACTTATCGAATAAGCATTTCCACATCTTAATCGTCTGTCTGTGTGCTTCCTCGTAGTCTGTGTCGTATATTGTTTGTAGACGCCTCGTTGTTGTCAAAATCTCGTTATCAATATAATCAGTTTGTAGCTTTTGTATGTTAACGGGGAGTTTGTAGTATGTTTGACGTAAAGTCTTCATCATCGCTGAAATATAATCCTGCGTAGCATTTTCACCAGACGCATCCTCGTCATACCCTTGGTTTGCATATTGCTGTTTTCTCTCGTCAGTCCCAACGCTATAATCTCTTCCGATACGTTAACCGAAGATCTCTTTCCACACATTATATTTGACCCGTTTTCGCAAATCGGAGACTTGATCTATTTCCCAAGGATGGATAAGTTCATCATAGTCACAACTCTCGTCATCTGAAGGGTATTTTCTTTTTCGTCGTTTCATTTCATTCCCGCTCCTATGGATTATTAGACTGCTTCTGCTCGGACTCCTCATCATCTTCATTCCTTTTGAACCACGGTGTATCTGTCCTCGTATATAAACCCACTCTCCCACTTGTTCATTCCTCTAAGCAGACCATGCTGGATCGTGAGATGGTATCACCTTAAAGAGAGGAACAGGTATGTGTTGAATTTGTGTTGATGGATTATGAATTGGAGCTGGGCAAGGCAGTAGTTCTTCTTGCCCTTCTTCTTTCACAAATTCCTCGTCGCCTGATATTACATTGTGGGAAGTTGATGCTGCGTCGACATCGGGCCTTACAAACTAGTCTTTAGTGTTAAATGCCGTCATTTTTATCTGACGACGATAGAGCTCACCAATCTTCAGTGTATGAGTTGTCACAGCGAAACAGCTCACCAATTACCAATATACGAGTTGTCAGAGCATTTCCATCATAGCTCTCTAGATTTGTATCTAATACCGCTTATGCCGGTGCTATGGGCCGTGTGGTCATATCATCCAAGTTGCCACATGAACAGGTACAAAAAAGCGTACCTGAGATACAACACATATCACGAATCGTTAGATTCTTGGTATGTGCTTTAGAATAGGTTAACCAGAAGACTATACTGTGAAGTCATGTGGTTCTGTCAGTATGTCGGCATCTCTTCCCATTTCCATTATATGTGTTGTAATTTTTACCTGTATATGGCGGGATTCTGCTGGTGGACGTTTCGTCCCCGAGGCCCGCCCCCTGTACAGACCTTTTGGTCTTTGATATGTGTTGGCAATTGTGGGAAGTTGATGCTGGGTCGACATCGGGCCTTACAGACTAGTCTTTTGTGTTAAATGCCGTCATTTACATCTGACGACTATACAGCTCACCAATCTCCAATGTACGAGTTGTCACAGCGAAACAGCTCACCAATTACCAGTATACGAGCTGTCAGAGCATTTCCATCATAGCTCTCTAGATTTGTATCTAATACCGCTTATGCCGGTGCTAGGGGCCGTGTGGTCATATGATCCAAGTTGCCACATGAACAGGTACAATAAAAGCGTACCTGAGATACAACACATATCACGAATCGTTAGATTCTTGGTATGTGCTTTAAAATAGGTTAACCAGAAGACTATACTGTGAAGTCATTTGGCTCTGTCAGTATGTCGGTCCCTCTTCTCACTTCCCTTATATGTGCTGTAATTTTTACCTTTATATGACCAGATTCTGCTGGTGGACGTTTCCTACCCGAAGCCCGCCCCATGTACAGACCCGTTGGTCTTTGATATATGTTGGCATTGTGGGAAGTTGATGCTGGGTCGACATCGGGCCTTACAGACTAGTCTTTTGTGTTAAATGCCGTCATATTCATCTGACGACGATACAGCTCACCAATCCCCAGTGTACGAGTTGCCACACCGACACAGCTCACCAGTTACCAATATATGAGCTGTCAGAGCATTTCCATCATAACTCTCTAGATTTGTATCTAATACCGCTTATGCCGGTGCTAGGGGCCGTTTGGTCATGTCATCCAAGTTCATGAACAGGTACAATAAAAGCGTACCTGAGATACAACACATATCACGAATCGTTAGATTCTTGGTATGTGCTTTAAAATAGGTTAACCAGAAGACTATACTGTGAAGTTATGTGGCTCTGTCAGTATGTCGGTACCTCTTCCCACTTCCCTTATATGTGTTGTAATTGGTAGCCAGTCTGTCACTTTCCGCGGTATGGGGTTTTAAATCGAAGAACAGATATCCATACGGACGAGATGTGGCTTCGTAAAATTTTGCCATGAATTATGTCATATCCCGAGGAAAGATCTGTCTCCTGAATGTGTGAATTTGCTGTCTATCAACATGATTATTGAATAGAACTAAATACTGGCAGTTTAGCGTGATATCTCGAGATGCCTTGCCTTGAGGAGGAAGTCAGATAAATTATGGATATATTTCTGTGATGCGCACCTTTGGTGGATAGGTCGGCAATTATTTCCTCACGCTTTACCTCACCCATCAAATCGTCCAGGACAATAACGTTGGTTCGAAGTAATACTCTTCGCCGATGTCATGAGGTATGCTGGGGAGAACGTATACATTTTTCAGACTTGTAGGTTCATAGGCTGACTGCCGTGGACTGTAACACCATACGAGGCGTGTTGGAGAGGGATCGATATTAGCACGCTCCAAAAATTTCATTACCTATGATGTCTTCCCACAACCAGTTGGGCCGCTGACGACCCTAGTAAATGGATGTTCTGATGCTCTTGAGGGAGTCATAGATCGAGTCTCCCGCTTTTGCTTATACGGATGTTTTGATATTGGTTGAGTCACGGCTGTGATAGGTTGAGTCCCCAGTTGGTGTATAAATTGATGTCTGATCAGGTTATCTGGATGCGAGAGTGTTTTCTGACACACCGTACACTTGTTTGTCATGTTGACGCTTCACTGCCAAGACGTAGACTAATTCTGATATCATTTCTCTCTATATTCTTTAATGGACGACGGCTGAATTATAAATGACGGACCAGACGCTTGTAATTTTATACTATACAGTATATCCCCATCCTGCTCCTGCTCTTCCTCTATACAGCCATCTCACCAGCGAAGTCATTAATATTCTAATAATGAGCGTCTCCAAGTACTCGACCTTAAATATCGCCATTAAAAAAGTATATTTCTTTTCCCGTCATACATTTTGTAGATAGAGTGTCTTTCCGCTTTTCCTTTAATGACGCTTGCACGCCTGCTTCCTGACGCCGTCTGTGGATTTATTGCTTTAGCCTGCTCCACAACTTGTTGTGCGGGTGAAATTCGTTTAACAGTCGCTATTTCAGACGCATCTCTTGTACGAGATTTGTTAGTCGAGTTTCCCGTACTGTTGCCTTGCGAAATATTATGAGTTTCGAGGAGATGCAGTCTCTGTCCCCTATTCTGATATGTTTCCATCCTTAAGGAAGCTCTACTCTGATCTACATCAAACTTAATTCACATATCAGCATCGTCAACGTTGTCTTCATCCGACATGATAAAGAGACAGTAGTGACGCATTCGACGGTTTTTAAAGGGATGCAAAAATTTCTCTCATACAGTTATAATGTAAGTTATAAAAGATATACTCAGTTCTGAGTATGTCTTTTATAACTTATATTATAAGTGTATGAGGGGAATTTTTGCATTCCTTTAGAAACCGCCGAACGCGTCACTACTATCGCTTTATCATGTCGACAGAAAACAACGGAGACTGCATTCTCCTCCAAACTCTCTTAATATTTCGCAAGGCAACAGTACGGGGAACTCGCCTAACAAATCCCGTACAAGACATGCATCTGAAATAGCGACTGTTGAATTAATTTCACCGGCACAGCAAGTTGTGGAGCAGGCTAAACAGAACTCGATAGACGACATCAGAAAGCAGGCGTCCAAGCGTCAGTGAAGGGAGAGCGAAAAGAAACTCTCTCGGAAACATCTAGAAAATGTACGACGATGGCTCCGCATTGACCTCGACCTACTTATGACGTCATGCTGACCTACTGACCTAGAACACCTGTACCTGCACCAGAACGCCCATTTCTTATCTACTGCAGTGTTCAACACCCATGGGACAAGATACAGCACCAGCTAAACATCTTTTTGTCCTCACGTAGTCCAGTCGTCGCTGGCAGGTTCTTCTGTGACTTTTAACCTCTACTCAGGATTTAACTGGGTATGGGCGGCTGTACATTCGACCACTCCAGTTTCATCTTCAGACATATATTCAATCACCATCTATGGACCTGCAGATTGTCTTCATATCCGATATGGTAGTGATCTTCAGTCAGTGTGATGTATGAGGGTATCACTTCGGCCATTCTGGATCCTCAAGCTTGGGCAGTCGACGCACTCTCCTTGAGTTGAGACAATCTCGTGGCCTACGCCTTCCCCCAATATCGCCAATCCAGGCAGTTTTACACAAGATTATGGAGCACGACTGCATATGGTGGCGGCTAACATGAACTCAACGTTCCAACTTGATCCATCCGAAAGGACATACTGCATCGTCTGGTGCAATGCTAATGAACACGTTTCCAGTGATGCCACTTTACCAGAGATAGCGGAATTCCTCCTACACCTATACCGAGATAGGAAGCTCCAACCCAGCACGATTCAAGGCGATCGATTGTTGACATTGTCCAAAACAGCAATATTGCATCATTACTCCAGTCCGTCGGTTGATACTTCATGTAGAGAGCTATTGTCCGAGTCTTTGTGCAGCTGAAAATGTTCAAGTCTAGACACATTGTTGTCCCTAGACTTGACTATTGTATGCAGTGTCTCGTGATTCTCGTGAGTATGAACCAGTCCGTCGCGCTGCTATCCGACCACACACGCCAGTCGCTTCACAGGTGAAATTTGGGTGTCGTTCTCAGCGCCTTACTACGACCACCGTTAGAACCATTGGAATCGGCAAGCATCAAGTCGGTATCTTACAAGACGGTCTTCCTAATAGCATTTGCTTCAGCAACCAGGATGCGAGAAGATTTCATTCAGACCAGTGCTTGAATTTTTCGCTAAGAACAAGTCGGCGCGTCAAGGACTCTGTGTACAGCGACTCTACCAGATTTCCACTCTAACCACATTTCTGGACCTCACACTTCACGAAGATAGTTATGTCCAGTGAGGGCAGTTCGTCATTACCGCCTCTTACAGATCCTCTGAGGGAAGACAGGCGACTGCTACTTTTATCACCCAAGACGGGGGCTACAACAGACATTAATAACACGATTGCTAATCATACTGTGGACCTGTAATCTAGCTGCCGAGACCGGATGTTGGATGTTGGGGACGCAGTTCATTTAGTGGATCGGACTAATACTCACAGACTTATGGCCCTACACTATAAACATCCTGTGTGAGAGTATGAACAGCAGGATTCTTCGTATGTTAAGACCACATCGCTGTTAATTCACTGAGAAGTCAAAGATAAACAGCTACCAATAAAATTACATAAACAGTTTTTGTATGATGATGGTGTTATGGCACAAAGAGACTTTGTTAGAGGTGTTTATAAAATGCCCAGTATAGTAAACATGAAAGAGTTATTTGAGACTTTGAGATCGAGTTTGAAGTCCCCATTGCTAAGAATATGGGCATGGTTGTTGCATTCAGAGGGCACCACAAGAGATAGTCTGACAACGATTGATTTGTGATGTAGTGTTGTTTTTGGATTCGTTTCATTGTTAGATTTTTGATAGATTATTAATGTTCTTTGAACGAATTTGATATTGCTTGTCACTTCATAGCAGAATTTTTGGTGAACGCGACATTAAATCTTCCTCTCTCTCTCAGTCGTTGTGTCATCACGGTTTCATATGAGCAGTCATTCCTGTTAGGTTGATGGAGCTGAACCACAGCAATCTCCGGCGATCACGATTGACGATGGTATAGGGTTGGTTGAATAAGCGGATGCTGGCCATGGGATAGTAATATTGTATTTGTTCTGTCTATTTATGGCGTAAGATTTGCCCGAAGCCTCAATCCAGGTAAAGGCAGTGGCTTGGTCATTAAAGATCGCTTTGACATAGCTGCGTAGATGGGCCAGTTTGACCAGGTGGAAATTGTAGAGGTGTAGCAGAGTGTGCTGATGATGAACACACTGACGGATGGTAGACCAGTGCCGCCGATACATCTCACTCACTGACTGGGCATCGGGCGAGGCCTCGCTGAGTACGCTCACGGAGTCTTGTCACGAAGTACACCTTTGTCACTGGCGTTAGAGTGGGTTAGTTGGATCATTGTTTACGGGCCTGTCTAAAAGCGGACTCGAAGGTGGATGGGGCGGGTTCGTCACTTGTCCCTCTGCCAGGATGCTGACCTCTACTGGCTGCTCCACCCTCAAACGTGTTTGCTGCACAGGGTGTCGTGCTCGTTGATGGTGTCTCGAAACTCGCATCCCTCCGTCGCTTCCTCATGGAGTAACCGTCCATGGCGGCATAATGTATTCAGGCGCAGAAACTGCTCCCCACAGATCATGCTGAGCAACAGGGCCGTGGCTGGCAGACTGCTGGCGATGTAAGCGTCCTTATTACAAGCGTCTGATTCATCATTCATAATTCAGCCGTGGTCCATTGAAGAATATCCGCGTCCATAATCCAAATACGTATTCCATATAACAGCATTAGCACCAAATTCAAAACGACAATCATAGTATATATAAACATAGGCTAGTTTCCTGCAAGAGAGAAGCGGTCAACAGTTTTCAATGATGCCGGCAAGACATCATGCTGTTCCAAAAATATCAAATCCGTATCCGCTGATCCGTATTCTTAATCCACATGATATTCGTTGTAAAGTCGTCATCTAGAGAATGATGTTGATGAGAATGATCGTCACCTGCAAGCGTGCATGGGATACATAGTGTCCCAACTGAATTGGGCTTTTCAAGCAGTGTCTATGGCGCCATAATACATCCAAGTGTTTGAATGTATTCTCACAGACCGTACATCTATACTGAGCACGTATAGGATACAGATGCGTAGAGACCGTGGAACGTCGAGTAAAGCGTCGAGCATCTTGGCATTGTGAATGCTGGACTGCTGGCAATTGCGGATTTCATTTAACCACTGGCTGAGCTGTTGTTTTCCGATATTTTCAAGAAGAGGTGCCATTTGAAGTGGTAACTATCGGTAGTTCTTCCTCGAAGGAGGTCTGAACTCGGCGAAGTACCTCAGAGATTAGCTTTCAGTGTTGTTGAAAGCGTCATTACACGCGTTCATTCCCACGACAATTAAACCCATCACACTTATTAGCCACTTTTATTTGAGGTTGATGAGTTTGAGTCAACTCTTTGGGTAGTTAAATAAGAATTAGATGTTCCAGTTGCATGCTTCTAGCAGTCCTCGGTATTCTGAAGTTGAAGAATTCGCGAGTTCCTGTGTGGTCGTTCTGCATGGATGTCCTCTATAGAATGGTCGAGTGTGTCCAGGGGTTTTTCTAGCCGTTTTCTCATCGTGGTAATCCCGATGAGAAATTTCCGAAATTGAGGACTTTTGCAAATTGAGTTTTCCCTCGACAAATTCAGTTTCTCGTAATTTTTCCCATTACGCGCGCTTGCGCGCGAAAAAAATATTGAGTTTTGCTGATTTACTGGTCTTCATTGTTGTGTAGTTGTATCGGAATAAACTTATTTTAATCCTTGAATCTTGTCCCGAGTTCACGAACCGACGTCTGTTGTCGTTGTTGTTGTTTCCTGGCGCAGTGTAACTCTCCGCACAAAGGTGATATTGGCAATCTGAACGGTACGCAGGAGAATGGCTTCAGTCTTGCGCTTATTCATTGGACAAGTGATTATGTCGTTGGAATTACTACCCAATGAAACACCGCGTTACGAAGATCTGCCAAGGGGTGGTATACATATGAGAGCGCGTGCTCGTTAATAGAAACACACCACAAACACTTTGACAGCATGGACGAGGGCAGTCGCAAACCAGCGGCCCGAAAACCAACAGCACACGGTGAATAAAGTAATATGTGAATGAAATTGTTCGATCAACCATGCCTACTGCTCCATGGATCAACTTTTCTCAACTGGTATCGTCTGACGCCAATCAGAGACTACACTAAATAACAAAGTCTATGTTGTTTCAGTCGTATAGTCTATTCTGTACAACACGATACCGCCGAAAAAAATCGATACGGCACAATGCTACGCCGTAAGGGTCATTTACTGTGGTTTAGGGACAGAGTGAAAACGGAAGTTTTCAGGTTGATAATCGAGTATTAATTTAAAAATATTGACAACTTTTCAAACATTTTACATGCAACCCACACTAAATGACCCTTTACCAGATCAGGGGAAAGGACCAATTGGTATAAAATATCTATCCCAATTGAGATCATAAAATATCCCACTTTGGATATTTTTTTTATAATTCCATATTTTCAAGCTGGCATATTCTCCTAGTTATTTTGTTTGTTTAAAAACATACAAAAGTGGTGATTGATGGGAAGTATACTGCAGCAACATGAAAAAAGAATGCATGTAATTTTAATATCAGAGAGAATAACTTGGGTGAGAAAAACTCAGCAAAATTATACAATCGCATTGGCAGTTTTGTCAAGTAAATTCTATCTTGCTTTTGTACTTTAGATGCCGAAATTCGCCATTGCGGTTTAGTTTGAAAATCGGTCAAAATATCCCAATTAGGATATATTTCAATATCCCAACTTCAAGGATTTAAAAACTACCATAACATTACTCAATCATAGGACATGCAGTTGGTTTCAGTCAATGCTACTCTATACCAGTTTCAACTGTCGCTGTTCACATCTTAGTCTCGATAAAACAGAAAATATGTTTGAATTATTAGAGCATTTACTCTATATTGCATGGTCACATACTGATAATAATTAGATATTCCTGTACATACAAAAACTGTAGACTGCATTTACTGAACCAATCTACGTGTACAATGGACAGGTCTTTTTAAATGTCTTTTTTGAATTTCTTTTAGTTACCCCTATGAAAATGTTTGCATAATTGAGTTTCTGAGCCGAAACTATGAAAATCATGGATATATTGAGTTTCTGGTACAAAAAGATGATAACAATGAAAATATTGAGTATTTTTAAATTATAGGCGCAATAAAAATTGAGTTTTAGGAAATTCTCAAATTGAGTAGATGAAAGATTTTGGGCTAGAATAACCCCTGGTGTCACAAATATAGCATATCCGTGTATCCTATCTTCGTTGCCTCCCCCAGAATTCAGTCGTTTGACTTGGAGAAAATAGTCGTCTGACGAGACTCCATATCGTTTATGAAACCAACCACCTAGTCACACAGGACTGACATTTTCCCTCCCTCAAAAATGAGGTTCAATTTCGGCGATAAAGAACGTCGACGCGATATTTAACATGCGTGGGGTAGCGCTCCTGAGATCTGCTAGTATGCGCGACTGGAGAAAAATTGATTTATGCTTCACTGTGCTGTGCTGAGTCTAACCTATCTGAGCTGTATTATTCTGAACTGCACTAGAATTATTTTGTGTTGATCGGATAAAAATTATTCTATTCCGTGTTGTGTCGATGCGATGTTTGTGTGATACATGCTGTGTCTTGTGTGCTGTCCTCAGTGTATATAGGATACATGGAGGGTGTCTGGTTCCATGCTACTTCAAAAAATTCTTCTTTGAAGTAGCAAGAGCGCAACTTGGCTCGTGGTGCTTAGTTGATTCGTCGCGATAGTACTGAAATATTGTTGAAAGCGACGTTAAATTCGATTCACTTAATCCATGGCGTTACGTAACAGTAAATAAAGTTGTGTGCGTATTCGTGCGGAATAATGGAGAATTCATTCAGCTTGGAGCTTTCGTGTTCAAGTTGGGAACTGTAAACATATGACATATATGAATTAATTGTGGTTGAACATTGGACGACATATAGCTGAATATATCTGGTATTAGCAGGTCATATTATTGTTGATTTTTGTTACGTTCTGTATACGGCATTTCCCCTCTCACATCCCCCCCCCAAAACGACATTTCTCTTTGATCATTGTCTGTAAAAAATGCAACATTTTTGTGAAGAACCGAAATATTCATGTGGATGTGTTTCCCTAAATAGTGCATTGCTGTTGCTGAAATGTGCTGACTAAAAAGAAACCTCCAGAAATATGAGTGTATATGCGGTGTTTTTAATGATATTGCATTGCATCAGGTGAATATTGGCTGTATAAATTGATAAACATACATGTAATTTTATTGGTAGCTAATTAATATTGACAAAATATAGGAATGGACTAAATTTCCGTCTGCCGTCGCGAGTCTACGCAATCGGATTCGGTCGATTATCACATGTTCCGAGTAAATTTGCCGTGAAATTGTTCTATAATTGTTGTCTGAACTTTCAGCTTTCCAGAAGTTGGCAATGAATATAGATAACATTTGGTTTGAGTTATGAACTCCAGGAGCTGGACATAAAGGGACAACTTTCTGAACCTGAGGAGAATACAATGAAACAAATACAATATAACCTCTGATGTTGAATTCGGCAACCCTCACAAGACAGTTCCCTACATCTACCTCAAATTTCACAAACACATGGTGCTCAATTTCCCAAAATATTTTTCTGTTCAGGAGCGAAGTCAGTTCCCATGATCTAATGTTTTTGACCTTTTGAAATTTATGGTCAGTTGTTTGGTGAGAGACGGTTTATATCAACAAACTGAGTTCCCTTGAGATGAGGCTGTTTTAACGAGCGACCCTTACCGAAATAATATTCTTCTGGCACACTGGTTGCGGCAAGCTTGCCGCAAACTTTCTGGCAACCTCACCGCGCACAGTGTGCCGGAGAGTTTGCGGCAACCTTGCCGCAACAGAGTTTTTCACATGCAAATGAGCTTTCCGGCACACTATACAGATTGCGGCAAGCTGGCCGCAAACTGCTTATGTATTCCGGCAGCCTTCTGGCACACTCTTCCGGCAACCTCACCGCGCACTCTTCCGGCAACCTCACCGCGCACTCTTCCGGCAACCTCACCGCGCACTCTTCCGGCAAACTCACCGCACACTCTTCCGGCAACCTCACCGCGCACTCTTCCGGCAACCTCACCGCGCACTCTTCCGGCAAACTCACCGCACACTGTTCCAATAACTTCTGGGCTTATCAATATTTTCATGGTGGTGGTCAGAATGACATCATCCTGACCTCCACATGAATGGTACAAATCACTCCACTCAAACTGTTGTACATAAGATCTGTCATGCAATGAAATCTAAACAGACAATGAATGAAGGAAAGAACACATTGATCAACATGGCGGAGAAAACTACAAATTGTCTACAAAATTACTGGCCTAAACCATAATCAAACTGTTACTTTGCATTCAAACAGACTTACCACACAAATCTGTATCATGTATGACCAGGAAATAGTATAAATTATGCAGGCCTAAGTTAGCAGGAACAACTCCTCATGGTTGCAAACATATTCTCCCACCATTCTCACCAACTGCCAGATTTGAAAGTCCTGAACCGAATAACATATGTATTCATGTGCACCAAAAGTAGTCCAATGATAGGAAAGGTTATACTACATGTAGTTACATTAGAATCCTACAATGAAATTTTGTCTCAGAATTAATTGTTCATTCTGAGAACATTCCCCTAATAACTATAACTTCAACTATGTGGTACAGTGTGGTACACTATTATGTATAGTTCCTTCTGTGATGTATTCCTACCCTGGTACAGTTTGGATAGTTTCCTATCCAGATTGAAAATTAGGGGTCAACAGTTAACTGGGTTAACTAATAACAGCTGGCTAAATCTTCAGTGCAGTCCATTCCATACAGAGTGTGCCGGTAGCGGCATACTCTGATTCCGGCACACTCCCGGCGCACTGTGCGCCGCTAGCGGCCCACAGTTTGGCTCTGGCAAACTGCCTGCGCACTGTGCGCCGCTAGCGGCAAACTTTTATATTCTTCTGGCGCACTCTCCGCATACTGTTTGCCAGTACCGGCACACTGTGGAATCACCAATTGAGATTGCCGCTAGCGGCATACTCTCCCCAACAGTTCTGGCACACTGATTAGGTTGCGGCCAGCTTGCCGCAAGCTTGCGGCAACCTTGCCGCAACCTGCAGATTTCGGTAAGGGGAGTCTCTTTTACAGACTTACATGGAGCAGCATATGTCGAATGAGTGTATAACAATGTGGAGCTGTACATTAGAGGACTTGCTTCAACAGTCTAAACGTAAAGGTCCACTAGGAGAAAGGCAAACGCAACGCATGTTACGTAACACATTCTGGATAGTCTTGAGTAATGAGGAGAACCAGGTGCGTTGTTGCGTGGAGTTAGAGCTGTAGAAAAAAAAGCTTGCCGACTCTAACAAGGTTCAAGTGAGTATACTAAAAAAGCAGAACAGAATATACAAACCATCGTAAAAAGTGATGTATGCGTACACGCTCGATTAAAAGAAAGTGTTGAGTGCTTAAAAGGGTTAGAAAATAAACCAAAGGTGTCCACCTTTATTTCTAATAAGATGACTCTAGTTATGGAAAGACTTACTGGGATCGAGGAGAAATTTAGTAATGGACTATCGTACTTCTGGTTACGGTCGTGGTCGAGGATATATGGGGCGGGAAAACGAAACAGAACCCCAGCCTAAAATACACTCCAATACATCGCCTAACCAATCTAAGTTTTAAATCTGCTTATGACCCATGCCGATGAGCTACGTGAAGGCCAGAGTAGGAAAAGCCCGGATGTTGTGTTGGGTTACGTGATTGATAATGCTAACGTAACAGTAGACAACAAATATGGTCCTCCTTGATTGATGCCAGATCTAAGATCAACAATATTTCGCAAATATTATTTTGAAAACCCTTGCCCTCTACCCCCACTACATCCACGAGAGGACTTAACTCTGCACGTTTGTGGGGCTGGCGACACCATACCTCCATTCTTTTTAAAACACCTGGCGGTAAGAAAAAAACTTCTGTGTTAGTGGTACCAGATTCGTCATACAATACAAAAGGTCTGATTACATTACAATCGTCTTAGTCCGTGAGCTACTAGGGCTCACCTTGCCCCCCCCCCCCCCCCACTATGTTTTTATGTGCTTTAGGACATGTCAAATAAGAAACAATTTGTTAACAGTCGATAAACTGGGACTCACTACCCTTTTAATCACTTTGAAATTACTCCTGTGTTAATAAGTACAATTTTCGTGACAATAGGGGGTAGGGTTACAAGAATATCTTCCATAATTATTATCCAATCTTTATAATGTTGGCCACATATTATTCAGCATTGATTGCTGCATCGAATATTTACAAGATAATATCACTATTTGTTGGGTATGACGTCATACAGGGACCATACATACAAAAGTAGGAGTAGTAGCGAAAGCGGGCGTTTTGGGGTGCGTGAGGGTGTGCTTGAGCGATTGAGGGACCATTCTTGGTTCGAATGCGTCGTGTGAGGTGTCAAAGTGAAGCCCTCGGTATGTAGACCACGGCTTGAGGGATCTCCACATGATCTGTGACGTCATTGGTGACGTCATCAGTAGGAGTAGTAGACAAAGTAGGCATTTTGAGGGTGCGAAGGAAGGTTTTTGGGGTAGAGATGGACCATCTGTGGTCTAAATGGACCGTGTGGGGTGTCATCTTGTAACTCTGCATGGTGATGACGAATGGTATGGTTTTTGTTCGAAGTTGCATCGTGCTACTCATGCGCAGTTGAGCAGTAACAACAAAAGATGTCATTTTGGGCGTGGGCAATGACATGTTTGGGCAATCAAGGGACTCATGTTTGGTCCAAATGGACAGGTTGGGGTATCCTAGTGAAGCTTTCGTGGGATAGTCAGACAGGCGTGTTTATGGTTGGCCATCCTTGCCAGAATTCGTCATTTAGAGGCTGCCTCTAAATAATATATACCATGGTATAAAATGCCAAGCCTGCCATAATTCGTATTTAGAGGCTGCCTCTAATTATTTTGTACCATGGTATAAAATGCCGAGCCTGCCATAATTCCTATTTAGAGGATGCCTCTAAATCGCCAAGCCTGCCACAATTCGTATTTAGAGGCTGCCTGTAAATAATATATACCATGGTATAAAATGCCGAGCCTGCCATAATTCGTATTTAGGGGCTGCCTCTAATTATTTTGTACCATGGTATAAAATCGCCAAGCCTGCCATAATTCCTATTTAGAGGATGCCTCTAATTCATTTTAGCCGTAAGTCATAAACAACTCGATGTCATATCAAGAATATTAAATTTGACCAATGAATAAACTTGTAACAAGCGTAGAGATATGGCACCAAATTTGTGAAAGCGCATATCATTGGTGGAAGTAATAAGAAGGCGAAAATTTACGACTTACGGCTAAAATGAATTAGAGGCATCCTCTAAATAGGGATTATGGCAGGCTCGGCATTTTATACCATGGTACAAAATAATTAGAGGCAGCCTCTAAATACGAATT